>JAKSZT010053830.1:2455056-2489427 GCA_026826555.1 Tolypeutes matacus | reverse complement strand
GAAAAGGGAGGGAGGGAAGAAGGAAGGAAGGAAAAGGGAGGGAGGGAGGGAGGGAGGGAGAATGAAACAAAGAAAAAGTTGGGACACTGGTTGAATCTCTTCCTGCCTCATCACCACTAGAAGCCACCCCTCTCCTTCCATTTATTCATTCATTCACTATGTATTGGACATCTACTATGTGTCAGGCACATTCTAGTGAGTCAGCAGCAAATTCTTCTGTCTGCTTTGCCACTAAGAAGCGGCTTAATTTTGAGCCAGACTTGCAACTGAACTAGATGCTGTCTGAGATCCCTGTTACTTCTGACAGTCTCAGCAGGGTGGGAAACAATTTATAGGACATCAGCAGTTCTTTTTCATTTACTTTTTGCTCTCCTCCCCCACCCCCATTCAAGCAACTAGACCTTTCCTTGACCATTGCCCCAGGGGATGGATGCTGTGGGATAGAAAACAAAGAGCTCTCCAGGAGCCTCTTCCTGTCTCTAGTGTGCCAAAAGCCCATGTCCTTAGAGAACTGAAAGGACTCTGGGGTTTTGTCAAAATGGCTGAGGATTCAAGGATGTCCTCTCACCTTTCTCAAAAATAATTCACCTAAGCTGAGGGGAGAGAATAAAGGTACAGCAGGAAGGCAGGTGGTGGGAAGAGGGAAGTCCCGGGGGAGGGGGGAGGCTAAGGACAGATGGGGGCCAGTGGACATCTTCAGTGGGTACCTGCATGGGCGGTGGATGCCACAGGCCAGATGGGCCTGGCATACCCCACCAAACACCAGTGTTCAACATCACATTTCAGGACCCTGCCGAGGTAAGGGGGAGCTACTGACACCCCATGGTGTTGAGAAACAGTGTGGGGAGAAGGCAGCTGAGCACCCAAGTCCTTCCTGCTCCAGGCAGGCCAGGCTCAGGATCTGGGGTGAATCTGGGGTTGCAGAGGGGATGGGATGGAAACTCAGGGGGCCTGGCTGTAGAGTTCCAGAGAATGCCTCCCAGGCCAGCCCCACTCCCTGGAGAGTCCCCTCAGAGGCAGCTGCAGCTGGCCTGTCATCTAGATTCTGCATACGTGGTCCCCTCACTCCCACCGCATTTTTCACGCCAGACCCCTCCCCAGTCCCCCCATGGCCTTATTCACCCTGGTTGCCCCAAGTCTCAAGAACCTTGAGTCCCATGACACACCTTGCCAACACAGCCTACCATCCAACCAGAGCAGAGTTTCCCACACCTCACCCCCACCCCTGCACAATAGCCCCAGCAGCTCCAAATCATGAGTCACGGGAGTCAGAGCCTTGTTCCTAGATTTGCATCCTGGCCCCCTTCTCCTCCCTCCCCCAACCCATCTACCCCTCACCACTTCAGCCTTAATTTTGCAAGGAGCCCTGCCCCCAGGGACTGCCCCTGTCTATCTCTTGACCTTATTGTGTAGCTCTACCTAACAACTGCAAGGTAATTACATTCTCCCCCTTCCAAGCTGCCTTGCCCAGCAGTTCCCAGGGAATTATGCACTACTTAAGGGGAAAGTGTTGCTAATAGAAAACAGTAGATGAACATGGGCTGTTGCAGGCATCTTGCTTCCTTCCCTTAATTTACAGCAAACCTCTGTTTATTGAGCTGGTAACATATTTAAGCACTGACTCACAAGAGGCCCTTCGCTCAGATACCGTATATCTGACAAATAATTCCCCTTCCACTGAGGTGTGTGTGGAATTCAGCCCAGGCAATTTACGGGACTGTGTGGGAAGGGGCCAGCAGGGGATTCACAAGCTGCAGGCCAGGCTACGGGGGGTGGGGGAGCAATAGGTTCAGCCATCTGTGGCCCGGACGTGAGTCTCCTCCCCAAGAAAAACGGGGGCAGGCCCCATGGTTTTCATGTTGGTGCAGAGGGTAGAGGCACAGGGCGGGTAAGTCTCCAGAATCGGGACACGCTGAGTTTATGTAGGGCCACGGTGCCTGCTCATGCTTGCATAGCTGTCCTCTCATTCTTTCTTCTAACAACTCCCTGAAGACGCCCAGCCAGGTATGATTATCTGCATTTCACAGATGGGGAAACAGAGGCCCAGAAAGCAAGTGGCTCAAGAGGCTGAAGAGCTTTCTGTTCCTTTACCCAGGAGGACATCTATATCCCCTTTCTTTTGATAGGGCAGGGAGAGAAGAAGGTAACAGCCGCCCCCACTCCACTCCCGCCAGCTGGCAAGAGAGGCACAGCGTACCAGTGGTTGCTTGAGAGAAGTAAAGCCGGAGAGACAAAAGACATCTGATTAGATAGGGTTATGACAGATAAGAATAAAAACCAGCTCCTCTCCCCTGCATTTAGTCTTCTGAACCCTTGAAAGGTAGCTGGTAATTAAACTAGGGTAAACGGTCACCCTCCTCTCTCCACCCTACCCCACCTCCGCAATACACACACATACATGCACGCATTGTGTGCTAGAGGAGAAATAAAAGGCGCCCCATGTTGCTCCGTGGTCAGGGATATGGCTGTGGGGCACTGTGCTTGGGCCTGGCTCCAGCTAGCCCAAAGTGATGCATCACTCACAGGTATCCCCCCAAGGCAGCCCCAGCTACCACCTACCCCAAATCCATGGCATGCCAGGGAGGCTACAAAGTAAGGCAGAAAAAGGAAGGGACCCGGGTTCAAATGACATTTCTAACTTATTTACCTGGGTGAGTGACTTAAATTCTCTGAGCCTCAGTTTCCTTGACTATACATTGTGAACTATAATAACCATACAGAATGTTTTTTGGGAGGATCCGGTGAAACATTAGATATTTAGCACAGTGCCTGGCATACAGTAGGTGCTCAATGATTGTTCAAACGCTAAAATTTAGCCCACTGTCTGCATAAATTCTTCCCCCCCAACGTCAAGCCTGATTCTCTGAAACTCGGAAGCCAGGAGTCAAGAGCAAGTAACTTAAGAAGAAGGTGCTCCAGGGGACACCTGTAAGGAAAGAGGAGGAAGCCAAGCAAGAGTGGAAGTTCAGATGACAGTTCCTTGGAAGGTGCTTCAGCCCAATCCCGCGGGGGAATTTTTGAGTGTAAATTACACATCAGAGGTGTCCTGGCCCCACAGCATGGGGACTGGACTTTCGACTCTTGTACTCCTCAGTTATAAGGAGAGAGCTGGGGACAGGGTGGAAGGTGGTCAATCCATCTCCAGTAGCCCCAGAGCTTACCTTCTCGGGTGCAGGGAGCAAAACTCATCAGAGACAGGGGAGGAACTCACAGAACCCATAGGAATCCAGGTAGAGGGAAACTCATAACCAGTACCCGTCAGCCAAATGGAGCGAGACCTGTGCTACTGAGGAGAAGCAAGAGCGCTTCCTGGGATTTAGAGGAGAACTTTTACAAAGCTGGTAAAAGCGTTTTTGCACATATACTAGTCATTCTCTCCCAGTAGCTTTTACATGAGGTAGATAGGGCAGATCACATTATTTTCTTTTATAAAGCAATCAAGGCCCAGGGAGGTGTGACGAGTCAGCAAAGGTCACAAAGCTAATTAATAGTAGTCTAAATCCAGGTTTCTTGACTCCCAGTACTGACCTCCTTCCAAAAATAGGATTTAAGCACACATTGATAATCTATTTGAGAACTGGTGGCTTTTCAGAAGTGAGATGCAGTTTGGTGATTTAGAGAGGAAAAAAGGCACACACAAAAAAACCCAGTCAACGAAGGGTTCTTCTCTCCAGGAGATGCATTTCTCTGGTGAGGTAGAAATGATCCCTGAGAGAATTCACATTTCAGTGTGAATTTGTTCCGTTGTTTGCTCTCCTCCAACAATCAGGCTATTATAGGAAGATGAGCTTTGTGGGAAAGGAGAGGAGTTTGTGTCTCTTCCCTCAGGAAGCTTTGCTGAGCTCCCTGGACTCTATTCGGAGGCGCTGCAGCATTTGGCGCACTGTTGTCATTACTTTATTAATTATCTTCTCTACTTGACTGTGGGTTCCTCAAAGGCAGGGCTGGCTGCCTGCTCACTGCTGTGTGCCCAGTATTCATGACACCTAAAGGCACTGGATCGATATTTGTTGAAAGACTAAATGGGCACATAACGCTTGGAAGTAGGACTCTGTGATGAGGGCCTCAGGGAAACAGGGACCTTATGTCAGCAAGCATGAGGGGTTAAGATGGGCATCGAAGTGAGAGGAGAGCCTGAGAGGTTGAGAGAGGGACACAGAAAGGAAAGTAGGAAAACACATTCTTGGCAGCCAAAGAAATTGTCCCCTGTGAGCAGCAGTTCTCTCCAAATACCTTTACAAAAGCGGATCCATTTTGTTTTTCCTCAGAGCCCTCTGAGCTCAAGTAAATATGAGAACACTCCTAACAGCTTGGGTCTCTGTGGAAGATCCCACAGACTTCCCTCCATGACTCCCCAGAGCTCAGGCAGTAGAAGGAAGGGAAGGAAAGCAGCAAATGGCCAGTGAACATAGCGACTCCACTCCGGGGCCTCTGCAAAGCGCTGGACATGGCCCTGACCCTTGGAGGGCCCAGCATCCAGGGCATATCAACCGGGCTCTCCAGGTGGGAGACACTCCTTCCCCTTACGCTTTACCTCAGAAACCTGAGAGAAAAGGCCACTCCTTATGCAGCCAATGGAGAGCTGTGGGGGTGGCAGGAAATAAAGCCTGAACTCCTGCGAAATTTAAAGAAAAGAACGGAGGGGGGGAAATGTCTGTTTCCAGATGGAGTTGAAGGTTCACCACATTGTTTATTCTACCTCAGTGCTGAGGGAGCAAAGCCAGCACTGCGACCAGCAGGCGGGCAGTGGGGGCGGCCTGGGCCTTCCCACATTCCTGCTGTCAGCTTAGGGCCCAGTCGGCCCATTGTCTGTCAGAGCTTCCTTTTTTTAGCCTCCTTGTCATCCATTCTTTGGCTCTGGCAATGTAAATTAAACTGTCTGGTGCCAGTAGAAAGTTGAGCAAAAACAGCTCTGTCTTCTAGAGCAAAGGGCTGAGAGACACTGCCTCTCAGAGGGGCTTTCCTTCACCCCAAATGTTTGCTGGAAGGAGGTGCCAGTGATGGGTGGGTGCCAGGCAGGAATAAATAGAGTTCCACTGGGAAGGTCATCTAGGGATATTTTTTACTGGTGAGGAGACTGAGACCCAGGGAGAAGAAGGGGCATGGCCCAGGCTAATTCTACTCACTCCTACAAGATGATGTGTGGCCAGGGGCAAAAGGACTGCGGCCAAGCGGGGTGTGGGGGTCACAGCTGGAATGCAGGCAGGGCAGAGTGATGGAGAGACGTGGGAGCTGCTTTGGCCAACACGTCCCCCAAGACCTACCACAGCCTGGGATTTGGCAAGTTGGATCTGCAGCTCACAATTCCAAGTTGTTAACAGCATATCAAAAACCCCATTATCCAAGATGGTCTTACATTAATCCTTTGGGGGCTTCAGGGAGAAGTGGTAAGGAAACAGACTTTTTCGCTGCTGGTACAAAAATAAAAGGTTCTTGGAAAATAGAGGCCAGAAGAGGGTGAGGGCAAAGAGCCAGGGCTGTGGATGAACGTACCACCCTTGAGCTAGGCGGCCTCCTTGCACTCAAACCAAAGCCCTCACATCATCTTACCCCCTTGGCCATGGGCCCAGAGAGAACCTTAAGTTGAGAGCTTTTCAGCCAGAGCCTCTCTGGGGTCCTCCTGACGACAAATCTCAGCCAGCGGAGGAATTTAAAGGCCCATGCTCGTTGCCAGTTCTCCACAAACATCTCTTTAATTTCCAGGTAGCATCACAGACAGGCCCTCCAAACTATTGCCTAAGAACCAAGACTACCTACTTTCCCAGCCTCTGCCTCTCTTCCATGGTCATTATTTGGGCGACTTCTTGCTCCCCAGGGACATTAGCGGCAAAGCCTCTGGAGTCAGCAGGCAGGTGAGGCTGCAGAACCAGCTTCCCACCCACAGCCCATGTTGGGCAGGGAGAAGAGTTCCAGAAATGGGAGGAAGGGGAGCTGGCCTGATGTTCCTCGGGGGCCACTGCCCACACTGGCCAGTCATGGTTACCCCTAGCCCAACTCTTGTGATGAGGGATTTTCTCTACAAAAGCAGAGGGAGTGTTTTTGAGCATCTATCCTCATTTTTTCTTAAGGTTTAGGGTGTGGGAGAAGGATATCTGTAGGAGAGAAATACCCTTGGAGCTAACGGGATTCCCAGGGGAAAGAGTATCTATCTCCAATATTATAATATATTTTCATTTTTTGAAAACAAAAAAGAGATGTAGGTCATTTTCATAATGCAAATTATGGAAACTAAAATTCAACAGAGTACTTTTGATGGCTGGAGATAGGCACAAAACAGTGCAGTGGTTCTCTGCAGAATGGGAAGACAAGCCTCTCAGGGAGCATGGCAGGGTCTCCAGGGAGAAGGAGAGAGATTTTTATGTCCATCAGATTTGGACGTGGGCGTGCAGGTTGGAGAACCATGACGCTGTGTTAGGACCTCCCTGGAACTGTCTCTTCTGATTAGTGCCTTATTGTCCTAGAAGCCTCAAGAATACACCCCAGGCAGATGAGTTGCTTCAGTCTCCCAAAATTGCCTGCTGGCAGGATAACCTGGGTTGTGTGGGAAAATGTACTTCCCATGGTCCCACCACAGACTCTGAATCAGACTTTGCCAGAGAATCTGGATTTACTTTAACAAGTAGCACTGGGGATTCCTGGGATCAGGCCAAATTAGGACACACAGACTTCCAGGACAAGTCAGGCAATCTACTAACATGATTCCAAAGTCTAAACTAAATGAAAAGATATACCCAGGGAAGCCTTGCTGCTAAGCCTCCCCCATTACAGATGACCCTTTTTATCCATTTCTTGTTTATCTAACCAATATTTCTTTATGGAAATACAGGTACCAATGACTATATACTCTTATTTTTCCCCTCTTCTTTCGCAAAAAGATATGATACTATTTACATGCTCTGTACCTTGCTTTTCTCACCTAACAAGGTATCCTGGAGCCTTCTACAGTGTACATGGAGATTTCCCTCTTTCTTTCTTGCTACTGCACGGCTTTCCATTGTAATTTATTCATCCGGTCCCCTGTTGACAGACATTGGGTCATTTCCAGTCTTTTGCTGTTATAAATAATGCTGTAACGAATGGCTTTGTACATGTGTCATTTCAGACTTGTGCAAGGGTGTCTCTAGGATAGAGTCCCAGGTGTGGGATGGCTGAGTCAAAAGGTAAATTCATTTGAGATGTTCGTGGATATTGCCAGAGCCCCTTCCATAGAGCTAGTCCATTTTACACTCCTGCCAGCAGTGGTGGAGAGTGCATATTGCCCCACAACTTTACCAACACTGTGGTTTTCCAAGATTTTGGATTTTTGCCAAATCTGAGAGGCAAGAAATCATTTGTCTCGGTGCAGTTTTGATTTGTGTTTCTCTCATTCTGAATAGGTTGAGCATCTGTTCAGATGTGAAAGGGCCATTTGCATTTCTTTTTTGTGAACTCAAAGTTCACATCCTTTGTTCATTTATCTGTTATTGGGTTATAGATCCTGTTCTCAATTTCTCATTATTTTTATATTACATAGATGAGCTCTTTGTGATTTGAGTTGCAAATTCTTTTATCTCAATTTGTCATTTACCTTTTGACTCTGCTTATAGTATTTTTTGGGCAAGCAATTTTTTTTATTATGTGATCATATTTATATATTTACATAGTCATATTTATCCATCTTTTCTTTTGTGGCTTACAGATTTTGAATCATCGTTAGAAAGGCTGTCCCCATTCCAAGGTTATCCCTGTTTCCATAGAACGTTCATGTTTGTTTCTTTAACATTTGAATCTTGACTCCATTTAGAAATTTTCCTAATGTATGTTATGAAGTACAGAGCAAAACTATCTTTTTCCAAGGATGGCTACTCTGTTGTCCAACATCCTTGATTAAAAATTCATCTTCACATTGGTTTCAGATGCCACCTGTATCATTTTCGAATTTCTTTTCTATGTTTAGACCTATACTGTTTCTGCTATGTTGCACCATCCGTCTCTCTATCCATGCATATACCACACTGTATTGATTATTGAGGTTTTATAGGTTTTTTTAAACTACGTGGTAGGACTAATCTCCCCTCACTGCTCCTCTTTTCTCAAATATTTCTGGGGCTTTGAGCTTGGAGGCTGGAGCAGGTGGGGCAGTGTTAAGTGAGAACTCACCATCTTCCCCAGCCATTCCTTATAAAAGAGTATTTGGGGCCAATGTTCACCCCAACAGTTCCTAATTTGCTCCTATTATTTTAGCTATAATTAGCAGACATAAGGGACATCGAGGAAGTTCAGCAGTGGACACCAAATAGATGATCTAATTTCATAATCTCCTCAACATCCAGATTAGAACTAGGATTGTCCGGTGTCATTATGGGGGCGGGGGGGTGGGGAGGCAGACAAATTACAAGTAAATTTGGCAAGTACTGCCTTTGTGCTAAGACTGGGAACGAGAGAGAGAGATTCTTAGACTGCGCAGAACTTGTGGATGCATTCGGCTGCTCACAACAGCTTAATGCAGGGACTGTAATCCTACAACACTGATACCAAATTGGGCGTGCAAGATGGGTTTTAAGTTTTAAAGGTTAGAGAGAGGCATTTGTGGATACCAGTGATGGCTCGCAGCGAAACGTTGAGGTCCATGAAATTTCCTTGTTTTTCCATCTAGGCCCTTCTCCCACATCCCAGACATATGAGCCCCTACAGTTTGGCTTTCATGTCCATTTTATTCCAGCCACACCAAACCCCTCAAGATTCCTAGTGGCCGCAGTCTATCTCGCGCCTCTGTGCATGTGCACATGTTATCCGCTCTGCTGGAATGCCCTGTCCCCTTCTCGGCCTGGCATCTCTCACCCATCCTTGCAGGCTCAGCTCAAGCAACCCCCCAACTGCCATGAAGCCCCCCAACCCTGTCCTGTAACCCAAGAGTCAGGCACACTTGGCCAGACTCCTCAAAGTGCCCCAGTGCTGTGTGCTGTGTTGGATAAGCTATATCCACATCATTTCACCAAAGAAGGTCTCCCCCAGGAATTCTCCAGGGCAGGACATCATTTGTGCTTCAGTGCTGGAAACACAGGAGGCCTCCATCATGTGTTTGTAAAACCAAGAGCAAAAAACACATCCTCACATCCTTGTCCCCCCCACCCCCACCACCCCTACCACTGCTTTCCACAACTAAATGGCCATAGACACGCTGTTAAACCACATTTAGCCTCAGTTTCCACACTTGTAAAATGGAGAGATTAATAACAGCTCCTCACAGGATGGTTAAGAGGATTAAATAACACAGGTGAAATGCCTGGCCTGGTATCCAGTGCCTAAGAAGCACTCAATTAATGATAGCTATTACCCTTGTCATTGATGAGATTTCAGTCAATGGGGTTTAAAGCTTGAGCTTTTCTGGGGGTATTTGCATTTTAGCAGCAGAGTCCCGGGCAGGGCTCGGGCTGACAGGGGCTTTACCAGTAAGAAGAGAAAACCTCACGTGGCCTCTTTCCAATAAGCCACTCCTAGTTCGGCTCTGGCTGTGCCCAGAGTTGGTGCCCAAATCCTGCCTCTGCAGATGGACTCGAGTTTCCTGGATGTGTTGTCCCTGTAAGTAGCTGCCCCAGTCATAGAGGAGTGCCTGAGCAGACCGAAATTTCTTGATGTCTCTGTTAGCACCCCAGTGGCACGCAGGGCCCAGCAGAGCAGAAAGCACCATCACAGCACAATGGGCTCTCTGGAGCATTCACCAAAAAGGCTTAATGAACAGCAAACCCCAACTTCCCATCAGGGCCCACCCACAAACTGCTGACTGAAGGCCTGGTTATGTAACCGAGATGACAAATAATTAGCACGAATGCTCCCCAACAGAAGTTGCATAAACATACCCTAAGGCCTGAGTCATTCTCTAGAAGGAGACAGCAGAGAAGACTGTCTGCATTAGTCCAAGTGTTGAAGGAGAATTTTCTCCCTAAAACAGACTTAATTTAAACTCTTGGAAGAACAGCCTGAAGACCCAAATAAAAGAGGGTAGGCCATGGCTTGGGAATCTTCTGGAAGGGTTGCCAAGTCTACTTCCTGTGAAGGGTGTGGGGGAGGGACTGGGGTACAAGAGTTTATGGGCAACACTCACCCACACGCCAGAAGGGAGTTTTTGAAGGAAAATCCCCCCTGCCCCCCCCCAACCCCCCCACCCCAGTAGCCAGCACACTGCATGTGCTGTATAAATATCACTGAATAAATAAATATGTTTCCCTGCCTCTAGGGTCCTGGCCAGCTGGGATTTCAGTAGGGCCAGGAGAAGATTGTCAGGGTCTCCCCTAACATGTGCCCACCTGCATCCTGGACACAGGGACATCTCCCTGGCGTACTTTGTCACACGGGCCCAGGCTGCTTAGTTGGGCTTTGTCCAGAAAGAGACACTTCTCTTCCAATTAAGGCTTTACATCCTGCTCTCTCGGCAATGCAGTGAGTCTCTACATAGATTGGTGAAGATATCATAAAGAGGTGCTGAATAAAAAGCCTATGCTTTAAAAGCTCTTAAGTGTGGATTTCATCTTATACCACGATTCACCTTTGGAAAGTTTCTGAATATTGGTCCATGTGTATGTCCTGCTGCCGCTCGGAATGGAGGTGTGTGTGTATATGTGAAACAATGGCAGAGGCAAACTGCAGAGCCTTTCCTCTCCACACGCTGCACAATCATCCCCACCATGCTATTCACACTGTCTTTGGCAGTGCTGGGGGAATTTTGACTTTGAACCCAGCTATGGAGACAGATCAAGGCCTGCAAAGTTAGCTCCCAGCCTGGCAGCTAAGAGGCAGAAGTGGCCGCACCGAAAGTCCAAGCCCCTAAGCGTCTGCAGGCTGCATGGGTCAGGCTTCAGACTCTGGCCTCCTGCAGAGCAAACTTCAGAGATGTACTTGACCCAGTCCCATGATGCATGGCCACCAGACACAGGGCAAAGAGCACTGAGCCGGGAGTCCCAGGCTCAGTTTCTATCCCAAGTCAGACTCTGGCTGAGGGATCTCTCACCTGTCAGTTAATCTCTCTGGCCTTCAAGCTTAAAACATAGAATCCAGGTGGAAAACCTGTCCAGCTTACTTCACATCATCCCCGGGAGAATGGAATGAGATGATGGCTGTGAAATAGCACTTTGAAAACATCAGGCTCCATGGGTAATTACTGTGGCATGGTGCTGGCCTGGCTCTGCCACCATCATCTCCGTGGCTGCTCCAGGAAAGTGCCATGAAGCTGTACATCTCGGAGGGTCAGCATCTGGGGCCAGGCTCACAGCCTGTCTGCAGTGAGCTGCTCTGTTGGTGGCCACGTCAAGTGGCACCTTGGAGAAGGCATTCGCTCTGCCACAGCCCAGGTGGCCTGGGGCCATCTCTTCCAGATGTAAAATAGGGAGTCGGACAACCTGATCTGACCATCCAGACCTAAGGCTACAAGTTGAGGAAGAAGACTGGTGTTTGCCTTGGCATTCTCTTCCTTGGGGCTCAGAAGCTTATTTGGGGATTTGCAGATCCAAGGTGCTAAGTGGTCAATAGCCTATCAAAGGAGCAACAGGCAAGGCGTGTGACCTTAAGAAGTTTAAATTTAAGTTCAATGGCTAGTCACATCAGGCACATCAGAGACACTGGACCAGAGGTTTTCTTTGTTCATCGTAAAACAGCTGGCACATGCCAAGCACTCACCTTGGACCAAGTGCGTGGTTATATGCTTTCCATACAGGCTCTCATTTAATCTTCCATAAGGTTGTGAGGGAGATCTCATTCCCTCCTTTTCATAAATAAGGCAATGAAAGGTCAGTGGAGAAAGAGAGGAGGAAGAAGCAGGTGACAGAAAACAATCTTTGCCCTTTGGGTCCTGACCCCAGAACACCCCCAGGACACCTCCTTCTTTGGTGGACCCCAAGTTCACCCAGCTGCTAAACAACCAAGCAGGTTGAAAATATATGTCCTTCCTGCTTTACCCCAAAGTTGATGTTCTGGAGAACCAAGGGCCCCCCCACTGGAGGTGGCCAAGAAGGTTTCATGGAAGAGATATATAGTTATTAATTATACTGCAGAAAGGGAAAATGATTATACTTGAGACTAAACCAAAATGCTTTATTGAACCATTTATTGTTCATTTGACAAGAATTTATTGAATATAGTGTAAGTTCCAGACACAAAGTACTCCATGCTGGGTGTACTAAGCTCAAAAATGCACTCCCTGAACGCAAAAGAGCTTAAAGTTGTATTGTGTGCGTGTGTGTGCGTGTGTGTGCGCTGAGAGAGAGGAAACCAGGCATTCAGCCTGATAGTGTTTTGATGGAGGTTAGCATGAGTGCACTGATGGGCATTGGGGTGAGCCCCTTTCCCAGTCTTGGGGAGTCAGTGAAGGTGTCCTTGAGGGACATACAAAAGGAAGTTTGGTGGTGCAAGTATTCCAGGCATTATAGTTCCTGAGCACAAAATGTAATTGAGCTTTCTGGCAACCAGTGCAAACTTGGTTAGACTACCATGTACTGTTTCGTAGTAGTTTCATAGACTACAGTTCATAGTAGTCTAACATCAAGGAAGACTCTTTTTTCTGTGCTAAAGTCTAAGATCACATGTATCCTTCTTTAAGGGGAATTGCTTGTAATGGACAGTGTCTTCCAGAAGAAGCTTGCAGACAACACAGAGATCTTTATCAAGTGACTGTAACTCATAGCAACCCCCAAGAGAGCCAGGAGTACAAGGCTAGAAGGTGTCCTGTGAACACGTTTCCAGAGAGAATCTAATGCAGTCCCCAGACAAGGCTTTCCAATTCTCAAACTTGGTCCAGCAACTGAACAAGAAGAATGTAGGAGTGGGCAGTGAGCCTGTGCCTTAGGAGAAGAAAGTAAGAAGGGAACCTACATTTCTTAAAGAGCCTACTATGTACCAAGCTCTGCACTAGGTACTTCCTTGACATTAACTCACTTAATACAACTTTTCAAAGTAAATGCTACTTAACCCCATTATATAGGTGACAGATTGAGACTTATAGATGTTAAGGGTCTTCCCAAGGCCACACAGCTAGAACTTATTGAACAACCTAAAAAGGGATCCAGTCCATGTAGGGACAGCCCATCTTCTCAAGCTGACCATCCACAGCTCTCACTGGTCCCATTCTTTCTATATTGCCTGGAGCTGTTTGTCCAATAGCCTGGACTAAAATCACTCATTTGAGAGAAGAGGAAATAGAAGCAGACAGAAGGTCAGGGATCAAGACCGGGACAAGGACCACTGCCTTCCTGGTTCCCAGGCAGATACCTTCAACCTCACACCTTTTCCCCAAGGGCCCAATACAAGGCATTGCTCATTCCAGTAGAAGAGCTGCCCAAGTGGCCCCATGAACTATTACTTCTCAAATGGTGAGGAGCTTTAGGTCTCCTCCATCTCAAGGCCATACCCACTTCAGTACAACCCTGAGTGCCATGCACAGAATTCCCCAAACCGTGAACACATCCTGTACCCTATCCTTCTTTTATAATGAGAGAATCACTATTAAGCAGAGGGAAGCCATTCCAAAGGTGGAGCTAAGGAAAGTGAGAGGGAATTCCTTCCACCAGCCTCATACGTAGATGTTTCTCTTTCTCTGTCCATGCTTCCTCTGAGTTCATGTGCAAGTAGTTAATGACACTTAAAAAACCCAAATGAGGGACTTAGCAAAATCCTTCACAAGTTGCAAATTACCCCAGGAAGAATGTCATCACAGGACCACTGAGGGAAACCAGCTTCCCCAAAAGGACCTCAAGGTTTGGTTCAGAGAGAATTTTGAAAGAGTCAACAAATCTGATTCCCCACGACAAGAAACAGAGGCCTTCTCTGTTTTGCAACCCAATGGGATGGCTTTCCCCACTGTATTTCCTCAATACAGAATGGGATTTGGGGGGACAGAAAACACACATAAGGTCCACTTAGCTGTGCAACCTTACTCAGCTGGAAAGTTCAACTCTATGAGGCAGCCCCATTTGCAAGCCTTTTAGACTTACTCTCCCCAGAGAGGATCACAGAGTGTCATGATTTTTTAAGTGCCTGATTATTAGTAAATTTAGACAACTAAAGACTCAGGCGGGACAGTGCCTGTCAAAATAGGATGACCCAAGGATGTGTTTTTTTTTTTTATTGATGACTACCCTTGTGAGTCTTTACTCTTGTAAATGAGACTTAGCCTGCAGTTGTGGGGTGCCTAAGGGTTGCCACCTGAGAGCCTCCTTGTTGCTCAAATGTGGCCTCTCTCTAAGCCAAACTCAGCATATGGTTGCATTACCTTCCCCCCAACGTGGGACATGACTCCCGGGGATAAGCCTCCCTGGCAACGAGGGATTAATACCAAGTGCCAACTGGCAACACAACTGGAAAAAGACCTTGAATAAAAGGGGGAAATGGTAAAGACAAATGAGTTCAAGTGGCTAAGAGACTTCAAAGAGAGTCGGGAGGTCATCCCAGAGGTAACTCTTACGCACACCTCAGTAGGAGCTCATAGAACATCTAAGTGCCTATCACCCCACTCATTGGGGTTCCTGAGAGCTCCGGAGACACCCTGGTCCTATATAAGGGGGGATAGCC
This sequence comes from Tolypeutes matacus, assembly GCA_026826555.1. Taxonomy (NCBI): domain Eukaryota; kingdom Metazoa; phylum Chordata; class Mammalia; order Cingulata; family Chlamyphoridae; genus Tolypeutes; species Tolypeutes matacus. The sequence goes on along the minus strand of JAKSZT010053830.1, from coordinate 2,474,889 downwards.
CCAGAGACTGATGCCTTATCAGTGGGTTCTATTTTGGAATCTGTGCTCCTGAGAGTGACAGAATTAGACTCAAATAAGTCCTCCCTGCACATGGTTCACCAGTCCCTTCTATTCAAACCTATATGTGATGCTGGAGTTTTTAGGTATACTTCCAGAGACTGGAGCCTCCGGCCTACCTATGTGCCAGGTATGCATGAAATCTAGGTGGAGCTGCAACTCCTACCCTACAGCTCAATGGACTCATCCAAGTCACCTGGTGAGGAGACAACAATGGGCAATGGCCATCCCAGGGAATGGAGAGGGCCTGCATCTGCAGGCAGGATCATCCCACCCACCATATCCATGGGATATAAGCCCTCTCTCACTTGGAGTTGGAGTGGACATCACCATCCCAGTCCCCTCAGGATTGGGGGAAGAACTATGGACTAGAGTGGACTTGATGGTATTCTCTTGTTCACATATGGTGATTCTAGCAATGCAAGAAATTATAACAATGAGGTGGAGCCAGTGGCCACTTGACACTTTTGGGGTAGGGAGGGGATGAGCAGCTGAAATACAGAGGCTTCTTTGGGAGTTGGAGGTTATCCTGAGTACTGTTGTGGCAATGGATGTAGGCCATTTTAAATCAGCACACACCACTCAGAACTGAGTGCGAGAGAGTGTGGTCTACAGTGTAAACTGTGGTCTATGGTTGGTGGCAAGGCTCCAGGATGTGTAAGTTCATTGAGGGTGGTGGGCCACACTGTGGGAGATGTTTGTGTGGGATGTGGTGGGAGGTGTGGGAGGTGGGCAACATGGGAATCCCAGTGGGTTCCGTGTAATATTTTGGGTAATCTAAGCACCTCTTAAAATATATGTATGTATATATATAAATAACATTTTTGTAAGCAAATACACATATATGCATATATATTTATATATCATTTTGCAAATGTTTGTATGTATTGTGAGAATTTTGATTTTTACCCATAATAAATAAAAAAAAAAAAATTTCCCTTTTAGCACTGCCTTTGCTGTGCCCCATATATATTGATATATTGTGTTCTCATGATCATTCATCTCAAGATATTTGCTGAATTCTCTGGAATTTTCTTCTTGGACCCACTGATTGTTTAAAAGTGTGTTGTTTAATCTCCATATGTTTATTGATTTTCCCTTTTTCTGTCCATTATTGATTTCAAGTCTCATGTGTTATGATCAGAGAAAGTGTTCTGTATAATTTCAATATTTTTTAGTTTGTTGAGACTTGTCTCGTGACCCAAGATATGGTCTATCTTGGGAATGGATGTATGAAATCTTGAAAAGAATGTATATACTGGTGTTGGGGTGTAAATCACTATAGACTTCTGTTAGGTCTAGTTCATTTATCATATTATTCAAGATCTCCATTTCTTTTTTTATCCTCTGTCCAGATGTTCTATCCAATACTGAGAGTGGTGTATTGAAGTCTCCAACTATTATTGTAGAAACATCAATTTCTTCCTTCAGGTTTACCAGTGTGTGCCTCATGTAGCTTGGTGTACTGAATTTTGATACATAAATCTTTAGAATAGTAATTTCTTCTTGTTGATTTGCCCTTTTTATTAATAAATAATGAACTTCTTCATCCCTTAAAAAAAAAAAAAAAGACTCAGGCTTGCCATTCCTGGTCCCTCCCCTCTCCCTTGCCTTTAAAAGTTAGCAACACTGTTGCCTCTGACAAGAAGCTGAGGAGCCTGAAATTTCACTCAATTAGCCTGTTCTTGCCCCATTGCTCTGACCCCTGACCCCTGGCCCCAAGTCAAAGCCCCTCCTTCTCCATCACAGATAGAGGCTGGCTCACCAAGTGGGTTTTTTATAAAGTTATGTTTGTTTAGCCGGGCAAGCTGGAACACTTCCATGTTATCATCCTCCTGAGATCATATCTATTTCCTTCCCATTTCGAGAGGCAGCTGTTGATCTCGGCTCTAATGGCCTGGTGATTTCTAACAAGTTTGTTATCCCTCTGCTGATGGCCTTTCTCAATCACATACCTGAATAAGCAAGGCTTGATTTTGCCCTTTTGTATTATCATTATCTCCCTCTTAGTAAACACAACCAACCTTCAGCCCCTTCTTCCCACTCTCTCACGAGGCTCTCTTTTAACCCTTCCAAGTCCAGGCTTGAACCCTGGCCACCTTCCCAGTTTATTTACCAAGATAACCAGCCACAGTGTATAACAAGCACACACTCTTGGGGCAAATTCAGAGAGAAGCTTACTGTGTAGATGCATGGTATTTTTGAGCTGGAATGTGGTGTTTTGAAATGAGGAGGGTGAGGCTGGCTAAACCAGGACAAGCAGTTATTTGGAGAAACAGGATGAAGAGATCCAGATGACTGTCAGCTTGATTATAAGATAAGTTTCCTGCAGAGGAATTCAACTGAACTTGCTTAAACAGATGTCCAAATCTTCATCAACAACCAAGACTTTCTCCCCACAGGGTTCTCTTCAAACACCTTCATTCAAACCTTACTGGGTCTGATTCTGTGGTCCTTCATTGGCTCAACTGAAAGCTCTCTTTGTTCTACCCACGAGAAAAGAGTTTGCTAAGCAAATTAATTATTGCAAATGAGATGGCCCAGTATGTATTTATCCACCTAAAAGAGAGAACCGTTTTCCCAGCATGGAAGGAGGCTTGAACTGACAAATGGAACCCAACTTTCTACTCTCAGCCCTGCTGCAAAATTTGTGCCCTGGTATAAGGTGCTGGCTCTGGACTTCGCTCAGGAATAAGGAAATGACGGCCAAGGTCCGCTGTCCCCGGCTTATGCAATAATATGCTAATTCAAAATCTTTCTTTGCTCCTTTCCCCGTCCAGTTATCCCTCAAAGATCTACCCGCATGCTCTGCTGGTATCCACTGAGACTCCGCACCTACGTTCATTTATTCAATCAACAACCATTTCCTGAAGGCCCACCCTGTGTCTGAATCGTTACAGGCCTTCTTGGAGTTCACATGCTAGTGGAAGGAGATTGGGTGTAAACAGATACACAACACACGCAGATACACATATATGAACAGGTATGTATATAGAGTCTGCGGGAAGGTGATAAGGGCCTTGGAAGAATGCAGGGTTGGGGAGAAAGAAGGCAGGGAAGGTCTCTTTCCTTGGTTGACATCTGAACAGGGGCCTGCAGGAGGTGAGGGAGTCAGTCATAACAAGGACGAGGCAGGGGAGTGTCCCAGGCAGATGGGACAGCCATTGCAAAGACCCTGGGAGTCAGCTGGGGGGGGGGTGTCCAAAGAACTGCCAGGAGGCCAATGTGGCTAGAGCAGGGTAGTCAAGGGGGAGAGCAGTTGGAGAAAGGCCAGAGCATGGAGGGTCCTTATAGCTCATTATAAGAGTGTGGGCCCCCTTTAAAAATAATATGCCACATTTCTTTGTTTAAGCAAAAATAACTCAGATTTAATTGATAAACCTAGAAAAGTCTTCCACACCCTCCCAATTAATTCAAAGCAGGGGAGTTTTGCCTTTGATTAATGGAGGGATATAAGAAAAGACACAGTGAGATTCAAAGATACTGACACTGGAAAAAAATCCGTAGCAGTCCTTGGGCAAACCACATGGGTGGAATGGGGCTACCAAATATGTGAATATGTACCTGGTAGGTTTCTGCTCTCAACGCCATCCCCCCATAAAGGGGAGCAAACCCTACACAGGGACTGGAGTTGAACAACGGAGAGAAGGCAGAATGGGATCATCAGGATGGAAGCAGACGCTTGCAAGGTCAGGGACTTTCGGTGGGAGGATTCCCAGGATGACGCTCAGTTGGGGTCCAGCCTGCTTCAAAGCAGATGGCTCAGAGGAAAACAGCCTTTTCTTCTTCAAGGCCTACAGATGCTGAACAAAACACCTGCACCAGAAGGTGACATCAGAGAAAACTAGCCAAGCAGAAGAAGGATTCTAAAGGAGAGGGATGAAAGGAAATTCCTGGAAAACAATGATGTTGATGCCAATCTATGCCATGCTAAATTTGTGATAGGGCGTAACAACCAGAAGTGCCCCAATCTGTGCCTCTACCTCATACCTAGAGCCCACCATCTGCTTCAGAATCCCACACTTACATGTTTAAATGTGGCGCTTATGTGCTTAAACTTTGCCTGATGGCAAATGGATGGACTAAGGAGAGGAAAGATGGAAGGGCCTTTGCAGGGGCAGTCCCCAGGGTCGGACATCAAAGGTCTGCAGAGGACAAGCAGACCCCGAGGGGATCCCCATGGGAGAGCCTCTGTTTGGGGGCAACTCTGGGAGCACCTGTGTGGCTGCCAGCAATCAATCCCTCAACCAATCACATTTATTACCGCAGAAGGAGGTAGCCTCCCCCCTCGGGGTCCCCACTATCCTGAGCTTCTGACGCTGCTGGAACCTGAGTTCACGTAGAATCGCCCAGCATAGGGTCTGGGCTCCTCCCGGGATGGATGGGGCTAGAGACCTGGAGCCTCTCCAAGCGAGGCCCTTTGCCTGGCGCAGACCTGGGGAAGCAGATGTTGGGGCGGTGTGGAGAAAGCACAACCAACGGGTGCTCAGAGAGGAACGAGGCTCATGTAGGGCCAGCTCAGCCCCAACTGCCCACCAGCCGCTACGGTTGTTTCCACAAACACTCCTCAGATGGCCTGGGGCTCGTTCTGGCCCTGTCCTCTCCCAGGCTGCCCTGGCACTGAGTGGTGAGATGCAGCAGGGCAAGGATCTCCAGCCCATTTCCAATGGTCAGTAAGGCCAAGCCTCTCTTGTTTTGAGGAGGTGATGTCAGCAGCCCTTCACCACGACCACTCATCTTGGGTGGGAATGCCGTAGATGCCCTTCACAGAAGGAGGCGTTTGCGCTTGGACCCTTTGTGCCACTGTGGCTGGCATTCACCTAACTTCCTAACAAAACAAGAAGTAAGAGTGATTTCAGGGGAGTGGAGGTGGCTCAAGCAGTTGAGCTCCTGCTTCCCATATGGGAGGTCCCAGGTTCGGTACCCAGTGCCTCCTAAAAACAAACAACAACAGGCAAACAAGTGAAAAAAACCAACTCAGGGTTGTGGATGAGGCTCCGTGGTTGAGCTCCTGCTTCCCACATGGGAGGTCCCGGGTTCAGTTTCCGGTGCCTCCTAAAAACAAACAACAGGCAAACAAATGAAAAAACCAATCAGAGGAGCCAATGTAGCTCAGTGGTTGAACACCGGCTTCCATATACAAGGTCCTAGGTTCAATCCCAGGCCCCGGTACCTCAAAAACAAACAAACAAACAAATCAAGAGTGATTTCAGGTTTCTAGAGCACCCGAAAGGTGGCCTTTTATCTCCCATGGAGGATAAACATGAAGCACGTACTGGGCAAGGAAGCATCATCAAACCAGGATGGGTTTGGCCAACCAGGCCAGACTCAGATTTTTAAATGGAGTCGGATGAGAACAGCCTCCTTTCTTTTAAATTGCCAGCCTCCTGTGCGTTGGCAAGGCAGCAGAGGGGAGGGGAGGAGTCTGTCCGTCCACTGTGCAGGCCCCAGAAAAATCAAGGAAGAGTTGTTTTCCTGGATACCTGTCTTCTGATTGCCCCAAATCAGGCTGACCGTGGAGGCGGCCCAAACTCCTCATGCAGAGATGTTTGATGAGAATTAGTCACTTTCTGCCTGGGTGGTCCAAGTGCAGAGGACCTCTGACTGGTGAGCAGTAGCCAGGTCAAGGCAGTGCCCTCCCAGGAAGGAGGCTGGAAGGAAGGGCAGCCAGGAAGGGAGCGGCTCATTGTTTCAGTGGGAAGGACGCTATCGTCAGCCAGCCCCGAGTGAGCTCTGCAGTGGCAGTTCATAGTTGCGCACAAGATGCTCGGTGAAAAATTGGAGCCACCAAGCAAGCTGGCTGTATTTACTGAAACAGAGATGAATTCTGTCTCCTTTCGGTCGTTTTTGCGCCAGGCTGATGAGTTCAGAAATAGCTGGCAGTCAGAATCCTGTTGCTGACAGGCACCTTGGAAAGCAGCCCCTCTGACCTTCCAGCGTGGTTAAGTGACTCTCCAACAGCCAAGCAGGGCGCTGTCCACGACCTCAGCCTTCTCTGAGTGCATGGACAGCCCATCTCTCTTCCCACCCCTACAGCAACGCTTTCTCGTCCTCTCACCCACAGGTCTTTGGCCAGCAAAAACAGAGGCTTTGTGCAAATTCGGAAGAGATGCAACTTCCCAAGGGTGGAGGCTGAGGGCGAGCACGTGGACAGGTGAGTGGAGCGTGGCTAGACTTCAGCCCAGTGGCCCTCTTGGCCTGATGCCCGTGCTCCAGCCGCGTCTACACGTGTAGGGTCCACGGGCGGCCTGGTTTCTCTCCCCCCACACCCAGCCTCAACGGAGGCCTTTCCTTTGAAGCCCGATGAGTTCACCTCCCTTTTCACAGGGGGCTGATCTCCCCGTTTGCTCCAGTCTCGGGATTGCTCCAGCCCCATCACCCATCAATCACTCCCTTGCCTCCAAAGCTCTGTGGCCAAATGCCTGGGGTTGAATCTGGGGAGAGAAAATGGTCTCAGAGATCCTCTAAGCAGGGACTGGCCAAATCCAGCCTGCATATGAAATTTGAGAATCGCCTTTCAGGGGAACACAGCCAGGCCTGGTCACATGCGTATCTTCCGTGGCTGCTCTTGAGCTACTGCAGCAGAGTTGAGTAGTTGCGACAGAGACCGTTCGACCCACGCACCCATAATATTTATCATCTGGCCCTTTATTTTAAAAAGTGTCCCAACCCCTGACCTAGAGCAACCTTTCCGAGGTTCAGAGAAGTCTAGAGACTTAGCTACAGTCACAGAGCAGGCGACCTGCCTAAAATTCTTGAGAAAAGAAAATGGACGTTACTAGACCATCAGACTCTCACCTCATTGCCAGCCCCCTTTTTTTTTTTTTTTTTTTTTTTCCATCTATGGAGAAAAACACCCAGAGGAAAGACTTCTGTGCTCGGAAAGCACGGAGGTGACTCCAGTGTCGGACCCCAAAGCCTGCTTTGCACTGCCTGGAGCTCTGTCCTGGAGGAAGCTTCTGGAATCCATGGTGGCTAAGCTCCTTCTGCTCTGGTTGGGGCCCAACCAGGGACCCCACGCAGGCTGCCTCTCCCCAGGTGCTGACATTTTCCCTCCGAGCCCACATCTAATTGATGCCTCCTGTTTTCCATTTTGAGTTGGGACAGTCACTCCAGCAGTGCTCCCTCTGCCTTCCCGGGCAGTGGCTAGGCGAGCCAATCAAAGCGACTCAAAGAGAGTATGACATTTGGATGTTGCGGAGCCACCGTCCCTGGTGACGCGCCGATCCAATCATCTCTGTTTTACACAGACAAGGAGGTTTCCTTTTTTTTTTTTTCTCTCCCCCTCTCCTCCTGCCCTCTCAACTCTCACTTGACAGTGCTTCCAAAAGCCTGAAAAATAGACATGCTTTTTTGTTTGTGAAAGCCTCTCAGGGCATAGAAATGCAGAGCAAGGGAGAAGCCCCCAGGATGGAATCCAATTCAGTTCCTCCTGCTGCCAAGAGGAGGAAAGCACCGGCAGACTACGGAGGCCTGGGGTAGCACAGAGCACCTACTGTGTGTCCGGCATTAAGCACCTACTGCGCGCCAGGCACTAAGCCCAGTATCCCATTCCTATGAGGTAGGGACTACCATCTCCATTTTACAGATAAGAAAACCAACGCTCAGATGGGTCAAGGTCACCCAGCTGGTCGGTGGAGACCTGGGATTGAAACCCCAGTCTGCCTGATTCCCAAACATATGCTCTGTCCACTCAACTAAGGCACCCCAGGGCTAGAGCGGGCTGATTCAAACTAGCAGGATCCCAGCTGATCCATCGCCTTCATGGAGAGGCAGGCTTTCAGCTCAAGCCATTCCCCAGCAAGATCAAGTGTCAATCCCAGCAAAATCCGACTGTCAAACACTAATGTTGAATCCTCACCCAAAGAAGGCCTAGGACAGGAGGCAATGTCATTACGCAGTATCTTCCTTCTGCGCCTCCTTCTAGCTCCGCACTGTACTTGACTGAATGAAGTCGTAATTCCCTCAACATTTGCCCGTAGGCTCCCTTGCTGAGGCCACAGATATCTGGTCAGCCCTGCATCTGCAGATGGACTGTTACAGCTGAACCTGAGGACCCTGGGAGAGGGAGAGGAGGGTGCAGCGAGGAAGCCCAGATTAACTGGCGCACACTGGGTAACCAGCAGTCTTCTTCCAGGAAGCTGCAGGGCACACACTCGGCTGCTCATTTTGGGATAGCAGCATTGCACAGTGGTTAAAGCACAGACTCTGAAGCCAGCCTTGGGTTTGCATCTGAGTGCCCCCCTTTACCAGCTGTAATACCTTGGACAAAAGAGGAACATCTCTAGGCTTCAGTTTTCCCATCTGTAGATTGGGAGTTACAGCACCAACATCAATAGATCCCAGTGAGGATTAAATGAGTTACTACTCAGCATCCGGGAACAGCATCTGGCACCCGGTAAGAGTTATGTAAGCATTCGTTAAAGCTTAAATATAAATTTTTCTAACTTTTCTATATTTGGTTTGTTTTTGTTTTCAGTGATGCTATTAAAATCCTCCCTTTGGATCCCCTTTTTCTGCTCTGGAAAGTACGGCACCAAAAGATAACGCTTCTCTCTAAAAGTAGAGTGTGGCAAATAACGTTCTGATTCATTGATGAACTATCCAGGCTGGATTCTGTAAACAACATCTTTGCTGTGATGTCAAGGCCCTTTCTATTTACTCACGTGTTTTAACGGAGGAGGTGGAACTACAACGTAGTATGGCTGGGTTTTAAGAAAACACGGCAGACCTTAAAAATCCAAAGTGGCAAGCTGTGTTCACTCCCATTGTTCAAAATTCTGGAAGCGCTGCTCTCGGGGCCGCGGACGTGCCAAGTAAGAAAACCAGGCTGACTGCGCCGTCAGCCTCAGTGTCTGCCTGTCTGTCTCTCTCTGTCCTCTCCCTCCTCTTCCTCCTACATCTCTTCCTCCTCCTCCTCCTCCTTTCCACCTTCCTCTCCCCAGAACTTGTTTCAGTCAAGAGGGGCCTTAATTAAAATCAAATACAACTCTGCAGGGGAGGTAATTGGGGTTGAACAAGGTGGCAAGATTTCCCTCAAGTCACCCAACGAGAAACCAGCCTTTCCACCGCTCATACCCGTCGCAAAGAATGTCACCAATCTTATTTACCAACTTCGGCTCAAAATGACATCGGCGTTTCCTAAAAAATTAATTCCGTTTTTAAAAGATGAGTATCAACCCCCACCGAGGTTCCATGTAATATTTTGGGTAATCTAAGCACCTCTTAAAATATATGTATATATATATATGTATAAACAACATTTTTGTAAGCAAATACACATATATGCATATATATTTATATATCATTTTGCAAATGTTTGTATGTATTGTGAGAATTTTGATTTTTACCCATAAAAAAAAAAAAAAAAAAAAAAGAATAGGCAACGGGCTCCGAATACATTTGCTCGTATTATCCTATCGCATGCGCCAGTTTATTCCCCTGGCATTCTAGCAGATTTGGGAGGGGTAACCTGATTTAAACTCACTTCACAGATTAGAAAATGCTGGCAAAGGATTTCTCCAGCCAGCAGGCAGCAAAGGTTTTGCCCCTCTGTAAGTGAAGGAAAGTCTACGTCTTACACAGGCATCTGGCAGTCATTGGAACACTGCTGAGCTGTAGGAACGTGCACACACGTACATAGGTCTTTTTGGCAGGAAGTCAAGCCCTTGCAGATGGACCATCACACCCTGAGAGCCCGATGACCGGCGACGTTGAGCCAGGGCTCCTGGGTGGGCACTGTGGAGAGCAGGTGGGGCCGTGGGGCGGGAAGCTGGTAGGCCTGGAGATGGCTGGCTTCGGGAAGGCTAGGTGGAGCGATCGGGGCCCAGGTGGGACCCAAGGACCCAAGTCAGTTCTTGTTTCCTGGAAGGACTAGCAAGAGCAAGGCTGGGCTCAGTCCCAGCAGGTCCCGAAGGACAGGACAGCCATGTGTCTGCTTTTGGGACAAGGCGGAAGAGGCCCAACCCTGGGGTCCACTACCAGGTCAGAGCAGGACTAGCAGCACAGGTCCCCTGAGCTCTGGAACCGGCCTCCTTAAACCTCCCAGTGAAGGTCTCAGCTGGGCCACCAGCCTGGTCCAAGTGGTCCTGGCTGGACAGAGACGAGGCAGCAGGGTCAAAAGCCAGGCAGGAAGCTGATGGCCTGGGTTCTTGGCTGAAGAAAATCTTCCCACGCTGGAAGCTTCCCCAGGGAGGGGAGAAGCATTTCCTGTGTAGTTCCAGGCTTGACAAGGTATTGGAGCCCAAGCAGCACAGGCTACAACAGCTTTACAGGTAGAGCCAAGCTCAGATCAGGGATCCTTATGGGGGCAGCAGCAGAGAAAGCTCATTTTATATATTTTGCTGACTCTGGGGTAAAGGCACAGGGGGTCTATACTGCACGTGGTTGCATTCTCCCCAAAATAACTATGAAATAATTTAAGATCTATCTCCAGTATTGCCAACCATCCTTTCCTCCCAACCTCAGTATCTAGGCCCAAATGTTCTAATGTTACTAAGAATTAAATTAACATGAAGATAGTAGCCTGACAGTCTTTCCAGTTTTATTTGCATATTTTGAGAGTATCACAGAGAATAGGAATTATCTTAACCAAAGGAATAAATGTTGAATGGTAAAATTCTAGCCATTGTGATAACTAGATGGGGAGATGGTTTCATGCAAACTAAAGCTGACAGCATCCATTTCTCCTTCCCAGCAGCACTTCAGAATACCCTTCTGGGTATTTTCTCTTCCCCCTTATGCAATCCAAGAGCTCACCTCCCATTAGTGTTGCCAGATGTGATTTATCCTCTCTCTCCCACCCAAGAATGGCAGGGGTAGGTACAAGTCCCTGGTTCAGTGAGCTCGTCAATGGTGGGCAGTCATTCATCACCGGTAGAGCATGCTGACCTGCAGAACCTGCCTCCTAGCCCCTCAGACGTCCTTTGGTTCTCGCCCCAGCCTCCTCGGTCCTCCCACCTCCCACCCACCCAGTCTCTGAGCCACCTTCCCCCATGTCCTTTCAATAAATTACCTTTTAAGTTAAGCAGAATCTTTGCTGTTTCCAAAGAATGTGGATTCCCAGGCAGAGTCCACAGCCACTTCTACCCACAGGAAGGCCCACAGTGGCTGGGGAGGAGGCTTGGCGGGTTCACCGTACCTTCCTCCATGCAGGCAGGCTCAGTCTGCTTGGGTCCCAGCCATGCCCGTGTGTGTGGCACACCAGTGGTCACCGCAACCACTGCCAGTGTGAGTGCAACCAGGTCCAGGATGATGAGGCTGGACAATGACCTTATATCACCCAGCATCAGCATGGTGGGATCACAGGCAGCTACCTTCCAGTCTCCCCTCCTCCCGTGTGCACTCAAGCCTGCATGTGCACAACCATGCATGTACACACACACACACTTAGCCAGCAGCCATCCTCCTGCTTCTCTCTGGGGAAAGCATGGCTGACCCCATGTCTAGATGGAATATGGGAAACAAGTGGAGAAAGAAGGAAGGGGTAGAAGAGAAAAAAATGGAGCACCCGCAGTTGTGCTTCCTTCTTTGGGGGGGGTTCGAGAGGCCAGATGGCCACCTTCAAAATCATACTCTTGCAGGAGTCCCGGGTGTCAGACAGTGCTCCATTCTAGGTGAGATTAAAACAGGTGCAGCCTTCAAGCAAAAATACACCAAAGCTGTGACACCCAGTTGTCTTTCCCTCTACCATCCTCACGTCCACTTCCACTCAGAGACCACAGGGCATTTGCATTGACTGAGAAGGTGAGATAAGTGAACGGGCCAGCAGGTTTAGCCCAGCTGGGACCCTGTGGCTCACCAAGTGTATAACAATCTCCTAACAGAGCTCCGTCTACCCACACCCAAGGGCACATGGGCGGATACACATATTCATGCACATGCACATACAGGTACACACACGCACACACTTACTACCCAAGGCCCAGCAGGGCCACAGGGGAGCAGCCAAGAGACAGAAGACGGTCAGAAGGCACGACTGGAGCGAGGCAGAAGACAGTCTGATTCCTAGCACGTTTATTGGAATCTCGGTCAAGCGTGAGTACTGATCCATCACTCCCTTCCATGGCCCAGTCAGCCCGACTGGAGGAGGGACACAGGGAGCCAATTCCCTTTTTTTTTTTTTTTTCCTCCATTATAGACAACAATATTATTAAAAAAAATAAACTTTACAATAATACATTTTCGCTCATCTGTTGGGGTATTACTTTGATAGTTTTGTTAAAAAAAGGAAAGAAAGGGGAAACCACACAATATATGTATATGGATGTGTATATACATATATGTCGAGAAAGGAGCCTTGCTATGTACATACAGTTGATAATGCCTCAGAAATGAGGAAAGAGGAGGTGAAAAAGAGGAGTGAGAAGAGAGAGAGCGAGCTTGAGAGACCAGCGAGTATCCCAGGTACACACCGACTCGGGTCTACTGCCACCCTCAGTGGCCCCTCTTCCCGAAGGGAGACCCACCAAACGGACCCACCAGAAATCAAAAAAAGTCAACAAAGAATCATTTCTCTTTGATTTCAGAATTCTTGCCACCAAGGAGCCCCTTGGGCTGGTGCCCAGGTTTGCTACCTGCCCCCACAGGGCCTTCCCAGGTGGGCTGAGCTCCCAAGCCCTCTTGGAGCTGACCCCGAGCCACCCATCCCAACCCTCCACGGTGTCCTAGAGTTCACAAGGCAGAGGCAGACCCACCAGGCCCGTGCAGAGGGGCAACAAACTCCATTCTGTAAGCTGGTGCTGAAGACGCCCAGCTGGCATCCCCAGTGGGCAGCCTCACCGTCAGCGGGCAGCTCAAGAAAGCAGCTGCAACTGTGCTGCCCCCAGCCTGCATGAGGCACAGCCACAAGGCCATTCAGCTGCAGGGGTCTCATCTTGGTCTCTTGCTTCCGAAGGATCCATGGAGGAAACACCAGGAGAAGGTGAAGGGCATTGCTAGGCCCGCCTCGGTGCTGGGTTTCCCCGACCAGGAGACCTCCAAGGCCAGCTCTCAAGCTGCCCGCCTGCTTGTCTGTTTGGTTTAGAAAAAGTTCTCCAGAGAAGAAACCTGGGAAGAGACAAGTTCAGAAACAAGGTGGAAAAAAAAAAATTTTTTTTTTTTTTTTTTTTTTTTTTGCAAGGTGTGTGCGTCTTTGCATGTTTCCATTTCATCAGGCGGGAGTTCTCGTTTGTGTCACGTTCCGAAATCTTCCGAGAAGGTTGCCAGGGCCTACAAGGCCAGTCTCAGCATCAGGAAGGAGAGCACGGTCAAGGCCGCCGACGGCCTGGCTCTTCTGGGGCCTGAGTTGGGTTTAATCACCTTGTTACTCCCTGGGATGATGTTTGTAGTGAGCTGAGTCCACAGGAGAAGGGGGAGATGGAAACAGAGAGAGAAACAAACAAAAAAGAACAGTCAGCAGGACTGGCAGAAGGAAAAGAAAAAGGAGGCAGGAATTGGGCTCCCCAAGCCCCTGCCTTCTCTGTCGACTCAGAGGGACCCTCCTGGGCAGTCTGACTGCAGAGCCAGATTGCCAGGGAGCTGGGGTGGGCACAGGGGCAAGAGGGAAGGCTGTGTCACTTCTGGCTCCAAGTCCTGGGTTGCGGGGACAGGGCAGCAGGTCCCAGGAAAATGGGCTGCTCGTCTCAGCATCAGGGCTGACTCGGCCAAAGGTGGGCAAGGGTACGAGTCCCATCGAGCTGAGAGATTGTGCCAAGAGCTCAAGGAGAAGCTTCTCCAGAACCCACTGGTGAGAGAAGAATGAACCTATGTGCTCCCTCTTCCTAAATTTGTTCAAACACTTCCTCTTCCATGAAGCCATCCTTGCACAACTCTGTCTAAAGCTCTCTCTCCTTCTTTTTCTGAAGAATCTTACACTTTTTCTTCTCATCCAAGTTTATTACCTTGTGTCTATAAGGCATATATAAATATATGCTGAGGACTCCTTAAAGAAGAGACTGTGTCTTTTTCCTTCTCTATATCTCCTAAACATAGAGGAACCCAGCACATAGTAGGTGTTTAATATATTTGTCCAAAAGATTTAGGAAGGCTTCCCTTGATCATGGAAACAGCCCAGGGCCCTGGCTGCAGCCCTATCCATCTCCACATCTCTCCTGGCAGTGTGAGTGTCTGCCCACAACCAGGGGGGACAGAGCTCAGCCAGGTCCAGCCCAGGTGATGGGATTTGGAGGCTCTGAATGAGAGGCTCATCTGGAAAGAGCCCCATCTCACCCAGTCTCCTGCTCCACCAAACCCACCCCCACCTGTGCCCCTCACTCACCTCTGTGAAGCACATGCTTAACTCTTTGGAGTTATTGGCCTTCAGCCCCTCCTCCTGTGGGAGAGAAGGCACTAGTAAGCATGGGTCACAGGGGCTGAGTCTCCGGCCAGGCTCTGTCCGGTGACTCAGAAGAGACCGAACACTCTGTGCCCCATCCTTCCACTGTTAGCCTGGTTGAGCCCAAGGTTAGTGGTGAAGAACAGCGGCTCGAGTCCTATGTAGCACAAAAGCTCCTGCTCTTCTCTGACACCCTTGTCAATTAAATCCTGTCTCCTCTGGGCTCCAAGAACACCAAGGTCAGAGCTCTGCTCTCCAACACATGGCACTGGGCAGTGATAAACCTCAAAGGCAGGGGCCACGTCTTCTCTTCCTTGCACTGAGCACTGGCTCACAGCGACAACTCAGCAAACATTTACCAAATGCACGCCTGCGTGAATGAATGAACGAATGAACGCCACAGAGCGGGAATGGCAAGGCCAGCTCCAATTTGTCACGGCTGCAGGAAGGTTATACAGAAACAGATTGTGAGCCCTCGGCTGGGCCCACTAGGTAAGAGAGCTAGGACTGATTAGTGATGTCTGCCACAGGTGCACGCTAGGCAGGCGGCTGGCAACCATGCCAGGTGCTGGCCACGCCTACCCTAAACAGACGAGCAGCACCTGGGAGCTCTGTAGACAAGGAAGAGTCAGAAAGGAAGGCAGGCTGGGTGCCATTGGTCTCCATCCCTGGGATAGTCACTTGGCAACGGGACCAGAGAGTGTGCCTCAAGAATAATCCTTTGTTGTCATCATCTTAATAGTCAACCCTGGGGACAAGCTGGGGGATGCTGGGATTCTATCCTGGCTTCAAATGGCTTTGTTCCCAAGGCACTTGTGCGGAAGCTCTGGACACCAGAAGCAACTGGGAAGCCCAAGAAA
Organism: Tolypeutes matacus; assembly: GCA_026826555.1. Lineage (NCBI taxonomy): Eukaryota > Metazoa > Chordata > Mammalia > Cingulata > Chlamyphoridae > Tolypeutes > Tolypeutes matacus. Next base: position 2,459,658 of record JAKSZT010053830.1, on the reverse strand, counting down.
TTAGGCCTAAATCACTGCTCTTGGCCAGAAGTGCCACTAATCCCTCGGACATCACAGGCAAATCTACAAGCATCTGGTCAGCTAAACAAGGCCCCAGCTGTCACACAGAGGCCCCAGCCAAAAGCAGAGTCACCATGGATGGTGAAGATAGGCCTGCAGTGACGACTGGCTCGAGATGAATGGAAGTGGGGCCCTGGCCCTGGCCAATCCTCTTCAAGACCAGTGTCTCCAGGTGCCTAGATAGGGCCTGGCTGTCCAGCCTGCTCCTCTCTGCCGAAGGGGCATGTGTTCCCAGGCCCTACCAGGATGGATCCTACTCCCTGGGACCAAGCAAAACGCCAGCTAGTGCGTGAGAGACCACTGCTCCTGAACGGAGGCTCGGAGGCCATCTTCTTCAATCGGACCCCCTCCTCCTTCCCTCCCTTCGTCAGTCCTCACTCGGCTTCACTGCCCTGAGCTCGTCCTGGCCCTGGCAAGGTCCTCACCTGTGGCCGCTGTGTGCTCTATGCGTTGCAGGGATGGGGGGGCTGTCACCGGCCCCTCTGGGGGTCTGGGTTTTATTCCTGGGTCCCCACCTTAGGGCAGGCTCACTAAAAATGGAGCTTTGTGTAGAATCACGGAGGCAGACAGCCCAGCTTGGATTCAGGATTTGCCCAATTTCTACCTAAGCACCCCTATTTTTATTTGTTTTATATTATGTCTGACTCGTGTATGAAATTGTTTTAAAAATAATTCTGGGTGCCAGAGGTTCTGAGGGGGGAGAGAGGAAAAAACAGGTGTGATATGGGGGCATTTTCGGGACATTGGAATGGTCCTGCATGGTATTGCAATGATGGATACAGACCACTGTATATCTTGTCATACCTTACAAGATTGTGTGGGACAGAGTGTAAACTATAATGTAAACTATAATCCACACTTAGTGGCAATGCTCCTATGTGTTCACCGATTGTAACAAATGTACCACACTAATGAAGGATGTTTTTAATGTGGGAAAGTGTGGGAGGGGTAGGGAGTGGGACATATGGGAATCCCCTATATTTTTTATGTAACATTTACATAATCTATTTTTTTTTTATTTTGAAAAGTATTAAAAATTAAAAATAAATAAAAATAATTCTGGGGACCGGGTGTAGCTCAGTGGTTGAGCACCTGCTTCCCATGTACGAGATCCCAGGTTCAAACCCCGGTACCTCCTAAAAATAATTAATTCTACTGTTTTAAAAAATAGGATTTGACAGAGAATCAAGATGATGGAGTGAGAAGTTTCAGAACTCTGTCTCCCCACAGTAGCTTTGAACAAGCAGCAAGAACTGATAGAAGCATCTTTCTCAAAGCTCCAGAAAACAGGTAAAGGATTGCAGTAACAGGGCAAGAGACAAATCAAGAAAAATGATACAGGAACTGTGGGAAGATGGCAGAGTAGTAAGCTCCAGGCATCGGCCCCTGCCCCAGAACAACTATTAAACAGGCAGAAACTGTCTGAATCAACTATTTCAACACTCTGGAGTCCAACCGAACACTGTACAGCATCCAGGGAAGAACGGGAGGAAGAGGCTGGTAATTTATAGTAAATTTGCTCTCTCCACATGGTGGTTACCATTGCCCAGCCCTCACTCTCATGCAGGCAGCAAAGCGTTCTGGCTGCTGGCGTAGCTTGCCGGTGCCAGAAAGGGACACAAAAATCCACTTCCCCAAGATCCAGCATGGACTGAGCCGATTGCTGATTATGGCTTTCGATTAGCTACTTTGGATCCCTGGAGGCCCAGCTCTTAGGGCGGCCATTGTTCCAAAGAGCCCTGTACAAAGATGGTGGAATAGACCTAAAGCTTCCTCCTCAGAGGAGAGTTGAAGGGCTGCATTGGCTGGGCAGGTCAAGAAAAGGAAGCTGTGGAGGAAGCTTCTGGCTCCCCAGGGCAGTATGGAGCTGGCCAGAATTCACTTTGTGGATCCAATGCAAGGTGTTGATAATAGGTGTATGGAAACTCTGTATTTTATGCATGATTTTTCTGTAAACTCATAACTAGAAAAGAAAAAAGAAATGGGAGAGGAGGGGAGGGGAGGGGAAGGAAGGGACCACAAAGTGGCAGGATCTCATGGCCCTGGCTGGCACATCCCCCAGTGTGGATCCCTGGTCCTGGTTCCAGAGGAAGCAAAGTCACCTCGGGCACAAACTGACAGCATTTGTATCTGGCCCAATCTGTCTGGTGGTGGCCTGAGGGACTTGCTGTCCCAGAACTTGCCCTGCATGTAGAAAATGGCACACAGACCTGTCCTAGAGAGTGCTGTGGGAGAACAGTCAAGGGATGCCTGGGGCAAAGGATTGCTGGTTGGAGGACAGTGCAGAGCCCAGAACCATGAAAAAACTGTTTCCTAGGGAAGAGGGGACATTTGGATCTGTGTAAACAGGGGAATTCCTAGGGCCAAATGCACATGCCTAAGATAAGACACATGTACAGAAAGGACCAGGGAGGCTCCTATACTTTAGGCTGGAGATATTCTCTAAACTCATTGTATGAATCAGCTTTGAAGGACAGCACTTGCACAGGTTAATCTGCAAAGACATTTTCTTTTTTTTTCCCTCTTTTTATTTTTGGTTTTTTTTTTTGTTGATATTGTTAGCTCATTCAAGGAAAACTCTGTTGTAACACTAGCTGGATATAAGCTTAAGGAACAGAAGCCTCAGAGTCTAATTATTCCAGTGATACGTTAAAATATCAAAATATTCAGGTTTCAACAAATGATTATAAAATGTGATCAGGCAAAGGAGAAGGTTAAAGCATTAGAAACCATCAATGAGGAGGACCAGACCTGAGACATTTCAGACAGTTTTTAAAAAATGATCCTAAATACACCAAAAGAGCCAAAGGAAAATATTAAAGAAGAACTAAAGCAAATCAGGAAAATGATAGATAAACACAGAGAATATCAACAACCCATGGAAATTATAAAAAGGAACCAAACAGAGTTGAAAGACCACGGTAACAAAAATTTAAGATTCCCTATAGGCATTCAACAGCAGATTGGAGCTGGCAGAAGAAAGATTCAGTGAACTCGAAGATAAGACAATTGAAATTATTTATCTGAGTAGCAGAAAAAGGAAAAGTCACCCTGAAGAACCTGTGAGAAACCATCAGGTGTAGCAATATGCACATTGTGGGAATCCCAGAAGGAGAAGAGAGAAAGGGGCAGGGAGGCCCCTATACTTTAGCCTGGAGCTATTCCCTAAACTCATTGTATGGATAAGCTTTGAAGGAGAGCACTTGCACAGGCCTAGTGGTCTCTGTGCAAACTCAGAGAGACTCAAAGAAATAATGGTTGAAAACATCCCATATCTAATGAAAGACATGAATATACACATCAAAGATGCTCAACAAACTCCAAATAAGATAAACCCAAATAGATCCACACCACTCCATGTTATAGTCAGACTGCTGAATGCTAAAGAAAGAGAGTTCTGAAATCCACAAGAGAGAAGCAATGTGTCGCATACAAGGGAGCCTCAATAAGATTAAATGCCAATTTCTCGTCAGAAACCAAAGAGGCGAGAAGGCAGGGGGAAAATATATTTAAAGTGCTGAAATAAAAAAATTGCCAACCAAGAATTCTATAACCAGCACAAGTGCCTTTCACAAATGAGGAAGGGATTGAGAAAGTCCCAGATAAACAAAAACTGAAGGACTCTGTCACCACTACACTGGCCCTACAAAATTGCTAAAGGTAGTTCTGAAGGTTAAAAGGAAAGGTCACCAGACAATTGACTGAGGCCACATGAAATAAAGATTTCTGGTAAAGATAATGACATGGGGAACTCCACTTTTGACTTCCAATAGGATCTAAAAGGCAAATACATAAATGTAATGATAAATCAATAGTTTGAGGCTTATAATGTATAAATATGCAAATTATGATAAGAAGTTAAGCTGGTACCAAACCAAATGGGATTGTTATAGATTAGGATGTCAAATTTAAGCCCCATGGTTACCACAAAGAAAATATCAGAGACTTTGCAAAGTCATAAAGACAGAAAGTAGAGAACAGGTTACCAGGGATGGGGGGCAAGGGTAATGAGTTAATGCAAAATGAGTGTAGGGTTTCTGTTCTAGTAATGAATGATGCTGAGGGTACTTCAACGCTATAAATGTGATTGATACCACTGAATGGTATGCTTGGGAGGTGTTGCAACCCCATGTTGTATGTATGTTTCCACAATTTAAATAAAAGGAAAGATAAACTAAAGAGATAATGACAAATGTAATACATGATACGGGATGGGATCTAAGAATGGAGGAGAAAAGGCTCAAAATTCTTAGCCTTTAGTCTTATTGGGACATAAGACAGAATTGTAATATAGCATGTAAGATTTATATCAGTGTTAAATTTCTTGAACTTGACAACTGCCCTAAAGGTGATTATAGAAGTGAATATCCTTCCGTGTACACGGAAGAATGATGATGTGTGTAATTCACTCTCTAATGTTCAGAAAATAGATGGGCAGATAGATGGATGAATGAATAGATAGATAGATAGATAGATAGATAGATGATGGATGGGATGGATGGATGGAGGGGTGGATGGATGGAGGGGTGGATGGATGGAGGG
>JAKSZT010053830.1:2432363-2447608 GCA_026826555.1 Tolypeutes matacus | reverse complement strand
ATGGATGGATGGAAATGGATGGATGGAAATGGATGGATGGAAATGGATGGATGGATGGGCAGAAGGATGGATGGACAGACAGACAAATGAATATCATGGGCTTTGGAGTCAGGTGCAAGTATGAAATCTGATTCTACCCACTAACTAGCTATGTGACCTTTGGTATGTCACTTAATCCCTCTGGATCAGTTTCCTAAGTGTAAAACCAATACCTCATAGTTGTAAATACCAATACATATACATAGTTGTAAATACCAATACCTCATAGTTGTGAGGAATTAAATGAGAAAGGTACTAAGTCTCCTAGCAAACTACTTAGTAATTAGCAGTTGGTTAGTAAATGGTAAGCATTATATTTCTCTTGTACCCCCATGGTTTCTAGTACCATACTGTAATATAACAGGTGTTTAATACTTGCAAGATGAGTTCCTGAATGAATGAACATGAAACATGAAAAACTACCCCAGGTGAACTCTTCTACGCTCATGGGTCCCTGATGCAAAGGGAGGAACTTTGAAGCGCTGCCTGCCCAGCCCGCTGTGTAGTCATTTCCCACACCCACCTCGGATATCACAGTGCTTCTCTAGACTCTCAGCCTGCCCCTGCCTCTGTTTCCCAAGCTGCAGAGCCAAGCCCCTCACCTGGACAGATGTGCAGGTGGTGACGACACTCGTCCCCAGGCTGGTGCTATCACTGAGGTCATCTGGTAAAGAAGGCGTCTTCTCCACCCGAGGGGACTGGGTGGCCTGGAATGAGGGGTTCTTGGGAGACAGGTTCACATCTGTGCCGTTGCCAAAGGCCTGGATGGCGTTCCCTGTGGCAAGAGATCAGAGATGCAAAGAAACCAGGGGTCACCTCCATCACTTCTTCCCCTGCTCCCCACCCTGACCACTACCTTTGCTGTGGCAGCCCAGAAGCTGGGGACAGATTGGAACATGTTCAGACTTAGCTTTGCTGAAGTTCTCTTTCAGATGCCTACATACGGGTCATATTTGGAGAAGCAAAGGGCGAGAGGGAGGTTGGAAAAGACATAGAAAGCAGAATAGAAGGAAATGCACATGATGAGGAACATAGAAGAGAAAAGGAAGAGGAAAAGAAGAAAATGGGAGCATGGGAAGCCCAGAGGAGCAGGTATGCCAAGGCTGGGGAGGACCATCTTCTCTGTGGCAAGCAGTGCTGTAGACCACATCCTCCTTCAGAAGCCCCCAGCTCTCCAGTCCTGGGTTTTCTGAATTCCTTTGCCACCTCAGATGCTTCCAGGTCCCCCATGCAGGCTCCCCCTCCTGAGCTGGCATTCCAAGGGCCCCAGACTCAGCCCTCCTCTCTCGTCACACCATACACTTTTCTTGCCCATCCCCATGTCCTCAATTAGCACTAATTCCCTGAGGACTAACTAATCTGACCTCTTGGACAAAGCTCTGTCCCCATGGTTTGACCCAATAGCCAAGCACCTGCCAAAAGCTCTACCTCCATGTCCCATTCATACCTCAAACTCATCAAGTCCATTGCTGAACTCAGCATCTCTCTCTATTGTTGCAACCTGCCCCCAATGTATTTCCAGTCTTGAAGATGCCATTGCTATCTACCCCAGTGCCCCAAGACAGAAGCCATTAGTCACCCATGACACCTCCTGGACCACTCACTTGCAGTCAGCTGAGCATACCTCCTAAAGTTCTCTCCGCACATCTCTCTTCTCCACCCTTCCTCCCCTCTGCTTCATAGCCCTCTCTCCTGAACAGCTTCTATAGCCTTCTGACTCTGTGTTGGGTCACCCATCAGACCCATCACCCCAACCCCCATGCCACACCGCAAACAGAGTAAGTTTACTGAAATGCAGATCTGATCACATCACCTGCTTAAACCCCTTCAATGACCCCCTTGCCACCACCATCATCTGCAGGACAATAAAATCCAAATTCTTTGAGGTCTACAAGGCCCTTTCATGCCTGTCCAGATAATTCTCTCTCTCTGGTCACCTTCAATGCTACAGCCAGGTTAAGTGGCTTCCAGGTCCCTCAGCCCATCCTGGTCTTTTGTGGAGCCCTGTACCTCTGCCCATGGTGGATTAGAATGACCTTCCTGCCTATTCAACTGACCAATATCCAATGAACCATCAGGGGATACAGACTCTGAGAACCTTCCGGGCCTCCCTCTTCCAGGCCCAACTGGTCATGACCACCCTGGGTTCCTAAAGAACTCTGTGCAGACCCCTGCCTCAGCACTGTGCACCCCATGCTGGGGACCACCAAGTGACCCTCTGATGGAGACCTCCATCAGCCTGCAAGTGCCTCAATGACAGGGATTGTAACTTGAATCTCTGAATCCCTAGTGCCATACAAGAAGGGAGGGAGGGAAGGAGGGAAGGGAGAAAGGGGGAAAAAGAGGGAGTGATGGAAGGAGGGGGTGACTGAGGGAGGGAAGATGGACAGATGGATGGAAGGAAGAAAGGAGGGAAGGTAAAAGAGAAGCATCTTCAGGTGTGTGTAGTAGCAATGAGTGTCAGACCGGAAAGATCAAAGACAAAGTTGACGATGGCTACCCTCCCTCTCTAGCCTTTGGATTAGGAGTTTGATGACTTGAAAATAAAGTTACTGATTCCTTAAAGAGAAAAGTGAGAGATGCCCAGGATCCTCTCAACAGGGGCCCCAAAGGAATAGATAACAGACCAATAATCTCTGGCCTTGACATGACATAATTTAAAGCCTCCAGTGGTAAACTGAGGCTACCAGTTCTAGTGTGAATCTCCAAGAGCATGGAAACAAAGGCTCCTGTAGGCAACACCCTACACATATGAGAAATCCCATATGTGTCATCGGTCATCACAAAGGAGGAAGAAGGGAACAGCTAGGGAAGATTCCAAGGGTCCCTCCTGGTGTTGGAGAGACCTGGGGGTGCTTCTGGGGATGGGGAGAACATTCCAGGACTTACGGAGACATGGGTTCTCGGTGAAGTCCCTGAGGAACTTCTCACACTCCTCCTCCATGTTGCCACTCCCACGACAACTACACCAAGGAGAGACCACGATGCCAGTGGGGCTGGAGTCCACGTAGTTAGGTGTCATGTCAAATCCTGGGCAGAGAAGAAGAGGAGAGAAAGGAGAGAAGAGCAGTAGGTCCTTCACTTTGGGCACCCCAATCCCAGACACAGCAGGGCAGAAGCCTGATACCTCCCTCCCACTTGCCCCCAAACACACACACATATCCCCAACTCATAATCCTAATTCTGAGCTTTGCCATCCCAATGACCATGGGGGTCAACAGGGGACAGAGGGCCCAGGGGTCCTCATCGCCGGGAAGGCAGAGAAGACACTAAGAGCCCTTTTCCAGAGCATGGGCTCTCATTTTTTCTTTCACTAACTAGAAGAATGTGTGTTCTAGAGTTGGGGAGACTTAGGTTCACTCTTGGGTTTGGATCCTAGTGCCACCATTTGCTAGCTAGTTGAATCCACCTTCTCTAAGCCTCAGTTTCCCATCTGTAACTAGCTCTCTAGTTAAAAGCTCTCATTAGAACTAAATAAGACAGTCAATGTAAAGTGCTCGGAAGAGTACCTGGAATATTGTAACTACACAATAAATATTATCTTTCCTTATTATTTCAAAGGAAATAGACCTTGTCAAGTCTCTGGGACCCTACTCTCTACCATGATAAAGAGCTGGGACCCTCCTCTTCAAAAAGAGCTGGCCTGTGCTCTGGTTGTGCATTGTAGTTCTATCTGAATCTGTAACAGAGAAGGGCAAGCTCCAGCTGTCTCCATCCACTGGCCCTGAGCCTAGCCTCGGCTCTGCCCACTGAGACTGAGGCAGCAGGGAGCCACTGTGACCCCAGGCGCACAGGGGAGAGGCTTACCAATCAAGCCGGCATAGGAGCCCAGACACGCCTGATAATTGTCCGTGGGGCAGCTGGTGAGCGTCTGGTAGGAGGCTCGACAATTGGCGTGGAAGTCTGCCAGCCGGGACCTGATTTCAGGGAGAAGGCCCAAAGGAGAAAACAGGAGTTTAGTCTGGCTGCATTCCCACCCTCCGCCTCGGCACAGCCAATGGTAGAGCGTCTTCTCTCTGAGGCTTCCAAGGGCAGAAGAAGCTGGGAAGAAGAAGATAGGGAGAAGAGTGGGGGCTAACCAAGTCTTAAGGAGACAGGGGTCTTGCCTACCCTGCCAAGCCATGAGCACATTGAGGACAGAGACTTCCCAGAGTGCCAGGCACATAGTGAAGCTTAAGAAACTTCCACCGACTGACTGACACAAAGGACCCAAAGACACACGAAAATATCAGGCTCCAATGGATCTTTCAGTGCAAGGAACATAGAAAGGACCTGGGGTGGGTTTGCAGAGAATGCTGGGACCAGGGTGGGATGCCTGGTCCCCACCTTCTGCTCAGCCACGCTCCTGGGTTGACCTTGCCCAAGTGCTTCCACATATCTCTATTCCCATCTGCGAAATGGGTTCAATAATACTTGCCCTAGTATCTCATAGGATCTGACTGAGGATCAAAGGATCCGGCCCCCAGGAAGACCTAAAAGAGACCTGTCTCTTTTGCCTCCCCTCCCATCCCTCCTCCACCTTCCCCAACCCCACCGGCTACAATCGGTCTTTTCCTCTCCTGAGTGACCATAACACCATCGCCCGTTCCTCCATGCTGGCACCTCAAATGCTGCTAAATAACGACTCACAGCTCTGTGCTCCCCACTAGACCATGAGCTGCTTGAAGGCAGACTCAGGTCTGCCACCCCAGCACCCAGCCTGGCCTGGACATGGAGGGGTCTGTGGATCCCAGGGCAACCCCGTCTAACAGGCAGGACAAATGCTACTCCTTCCTCCTCCTGCCCTAGTGCCCCCGGCACACAGGTTGTCACCAGCAGCCTGGGCTGGGGGAGGGCACGACCCTCCCACCATGTCACAGAATAATAAGAGCCACCCCTTCTAGATGAGTGCCCTTTACTGCATGGCTCCTATCATTCAGGCCTCACAGCTCCAAGGAGCAAGTCTTTTTTTTTTTTTTTTATTTTTCTTTTCAAGATTTTTTTTTTTTTTTTATTTATTTCCCCCCCCCCCCTTGCTGCTTGTGCTTGCTGGGTCAGCTAACCACGCCGTGCGGGCGGGCTTGCCTTCACCAGGAGGCCCCGGGAACCGAACCCGGGGCCTCCCATATGGTAAACGGGAGCCCTACTGATTGAGCCACAGCCGCTTCCCAAGGAGCAAGTCTTGTTCACAGATATCTTCCCAATGACTGGCACGTACGAGGACCTCAATAAATATGTGCCTGGTGGGAACTCTACAGCAACCCAACGATCCAGCTGCAGAGAAGGACCAGAACCCAAGTCATCTGACTCCCTCACCCATGCTCGCGCCACACTATGAGGCTGCTTCACAAAACCAGCCCAAAGTGACCACAAATCCAGCTCCTGGAGTTCTCCATTAGAACGTTGACTTGCATGAGAAAGGAACAGACAGATGGCAAGAGAAGGGGGACAAGGCATTGGGAAGGACCAGTGCCTGCCCAGAGGGGAAGGCCCACAAGGAAGACACAAGGGCAGTGGGGGGAGAAGGTGCCTGGAGCATACCCCGCTGGCCCTCCACCTTGTCCGCCCACACCAGGCAAATTCTGGTTTGCCTGCCAGCCCTATGGTCCTGGGAATGGGGATCTAAGAGAGGGAGGAAACCCTGTGGAAGGATTCGGCCCTAAGGAGGCCTTGGGTGTCCCAGGCCCCTTTAGCCCACAGAGGCAGCAAGGCACTTGAGGAAGCACAAACACCCAACTGGGAGTCAACAGATGGGGGTTCTCAGTCTAGCTCTGCCCCTAACTCTCTGGGTGGGCTTGGGTGAGTCCCTTCATTTTCTGGGACTCAGTTTCCTCATTTATCAAATTAATAAAAAACACTTTTTGTTTACGGTTTAAAAGGGACCTTCAAATCCATCGTTTCTCACTTACGTCTCCCAGAAACTCTGTGAGACCTGACAGAGAGTTGTCATTATTACCCCCATTTTATAGATGAGGAAGCTGAGCCCCAGAGAAGCTAAATAACCTGCTCAAGATCACAGAGCTGCTGAGCAGCGGAGCCAGGACTCACACCCAGGACATCCAACAACACGGTGGGGGCGCTTCCTGTTAGATTCCCCGGTTCCTGTGCAGGGAAACAGGGGAGATCCTTCCAGAGCCCACCTTCTGTCTGCCCTAGGAAAAGAGAAGGAAATCTACAAGCCCTCTGCCCTCTTTCTCCTCACCCAGCTTCAAAGCAGGGAAGAGCAGCAGATCCAACCAAACCTTCACCCCCGACAGGATGAGATTTGCTCTTAAATGGCAAAAACCAGCATCCTGCCCCATTCGCCAACCCAGGCTCATGGCTGCAAATGGGAGAAGGTGCTATGAGAGGATGACTGGGGGGATGGACTCAGCTTACTCCCCAGATCTCCAGAGACCTGCAAGGTGGGCTGAGCAAGGACAGAGACTTCAAGAGGCAGAGGGAATTTGGAGGCCAATCAAAACAAAGCAAAATCTCTAAGCACCTTCAAGGACTTCATTATTTGCTTCATTCAGAGGTCTACCCCAGGAGAGCGGATATATATAGCTCAAGTGGTTAAGCACCTGCTTCCCATATACAAGGTCCTGGGTTTGCACCCCCCCACCCCCGTAACTCCTAAAAACAAAACAAACAAAAGAAAAAACTAACTCTCATTAGGGAGCGGGTATAGCTCAGTGGTTCAGTGGGTTCAATCCCCAGTACCTCCTAAAAAAAATTAAAATTAAAATTAAAACTAAAATAAAGGTCTACCCCACAAGAAGCCAAGGGGATATGATCAGGTCCCAACACTGAGGAGGACTGCAGGTGAGCGTCAGAAAGCCCGAACCAAACTCCTAACAGGGAGTGGGGCGAGCAGGCGACTACATCACAAGCAAACCACGAGTTACTATCTTCTCCCAGCCATCTCTTAGCTGAAAAGCAGGAGCCCCTTCCTACGACCACGTGGCTCTCCTCCTTCTCCCGGCCTTCCCAAGGCCACCTCTAGTCCTTCTCCGCGAAGCCCTTTCTGACCACCCCAGACACGTGGATTTCTCCATCTCTCTGTTCCAGCTACACACCTAGTCTTAAATTAGTGGGACAACGTAATACTTCATTGCACAGAGCCTTATTAACACTGGCCTGCCTGGTCTCTCCAATGGAACATAGATTCCTACAATGGCAGACTCCATTCATTTCTTCATCCATATCCCCCACGGTCCCTTTGGGCAGGGCCGAGGTAGGAGAGATCCATTCGTGCATTCCTCCAGTGTGTACTGAGCCCCACCATGTGACTGACGAATAAGAGGTAGGAATGGTATGCACAGTAATGCAAAGCCAGAGACTGGGGTCAGGGCGGCATGCCTGCCATCCCAGGGCATGGGCGAGAAGCCGCTGTTGGTTTATCTTCCTGGGAGGAGCACACGGGTCCCTACAGTAGACTGCAGGGCTGGGGCTCTATTCGCAGTCCGTGGGTGACTCACAGATAGCTCCAATTCCAGCCCAGGGATTAGGCGGCCTCTTTCCCTTCTGCAACATTAGCTCCCCAGTCACTGGATGTGGGGACCCTGACGATCTTGACTGGCCTCAACATCCCCCAGCCTCCTCAAAAGGTCATGGGTCCCAGAGGCTGGAGACAGAGTGAAAGGGTGAACAAAGATAATAGGTTGACTGCTGCCAAGGCCCTTTGGGGCATCCAAACTATTTCCCTAATGCCCACAGAAAGGCAAGGCCACCTGGAGGAGAGGTGGAAGTAAAGGGAGCAGGGCAGGAGGCAGCAGGTGAAAGAGTAAGGAAACTAGGTGGAGCTGGCCAGTGGGAATTCTCAGGGACTGAAGGAAAGGAGCAGATCCCAAGTGTCGTCACGTGCTCTGAGGGTCTCACTTGCTAGCTGTGTGACCCTGGGCAAGCCTGTCATGTCTCTGGTGCTCAGTGTCCCCAGTTATCAAATGGGAAGAGCCCTGCATGCCTCTCTCCCTCACAGGACTACAACAAAGAACAAAGGAGACAGGGAACGAGAGAGCTCTGAACCAGCAGGCATCAGGGACAGGCAGAAGGCACCATCCTTATCTCCTTTTCTACCACGACTTCTCATCCTGAGTGCTGTGCCTGTCGTTTGCAAGTACAACCTGCTTTGCCTGGTGTCTGATACTAGAGGGGGAAAAAAACCACCTGCTTACCCTGCCAGGGTGGGTTTGGCCACCTTGTAATGTGAGCATATTGGGGAGAGAGGGCTTCCTCTCCCTCTCCCTCACCACCAGGCTCCAGAGCCAGCCCGGGGGACCTCAGGCAAACAGTGGCCTCCTTCCCCACCACCACTCTCCATACCATGCTAAGGACACAGGAAGAGGCAGCCCAGGCCCTCAAAGCCACTCAACGTTCCCAAGGGCCCTTTGCCAGACCCTGGGGTGACGGCCGGGTAAGGACTGCCTCACTCCAATGAGGCTGTGGCCTATTTTCCTTTATCAGCAGGCTCCAATCATCGGTGCCAGGGCCTCAGGAGAGAAAACTCTATTCAGAGCAAAAGGAGGGGGAGGAGGTAGGCGTGAGACCAGGAGACAAGAGAGGGGTAGGGTGAAGGGAAGGGAAGTCACACAGCCGTCTGCTCTTCCAGGTCTCCATTCTCAGCACCAAGGTGGCCTTGGCAAGGGCAAGGGACAAATGGGGCCATTTAGGAGGATGCCATGTCCAAGTCACCAGGAGGCCTTTGATTGCTCAGGTACCTCTCTGTCCCTCAATGCATGATAAAGTCCATGGCAGCGGGGTCTGCTCTGTCAGCTTCAGAGACCAAACTCCAACCACAACGTGAGCCAGCCGCATCAACGCGCCTAGTCCCAAGCCTGATGGGTGGCATTCTCCAAGTCAGATGTTATCCTTTTCATAATACATGGCGAGCCAGCTGGTAATCTCCACAGAATCTCTGGGCCAAATGTCACTCTTCCCCCTGCATACACCATGAAAGTTCACTGGTTTCTTGGACTCCGTGCTTTCTGCCAGGAACAGACTTTTGTTGGAACAGCCCCATTGCGTCTCAGAGTTCGGCCTTTCAGAGGCCCCACAAGAGAGAAGGCATAAAAGAAAGCATGAGCAATTTTCTGAACAAAACAGGGGAGCAGCAAGAGAACCAGAATGAATTCAAGCCAAGTCCATCTCACCCAGAGATCGACTGAAGAGTGCCAAGTGAGCTCAAGGCAGCAGGTGGATCCATCCTAAAATCACAAGCCCTCTATGGGTTTGTTTCATCAGCAGCTGGAGCCTATTCAATCAAAGGAAAGAGGCAGGAGAGGGAGAGAGACATCTGACCCCCAATTTGATGGCAGGGTTGCCAGATGAAATACAGAATGGCCAATGAAATTTGAATTTCAGATAAATGAATAACTTAATAGTATAAGTATATCCCATGCGATATTGGGGATATACTTATACTAAAATGTTTTCCATTGTCTATCTGAAATTCTAATTTAACTGGACATCCTGTATTTTTATTTGCTAAATATGGCAACAGTACTTGATGGGTACATGTACACCCAGCAAAGGGAAGAGGAGAGGGTAGGTGTGCAGGCACCCCACACACACAATAGCAGAAATCATCCAGAATGGGGTGAAAGGGGTGGAATTCCTATAGATCAGTAGCTCTCCAAGTGGGATCCACAGACCAACAGCATCAGTGTCACCTGGGTACTTACTAGAAATTCTGCAGGCTCCACCCTAGACATACAAGATGGGAAATTCTAGGGCTGGGGTCCAGCGCTCTGTGTCTTTACAAGCCTTCCAGATGACTCAGAGGCACCCTAAAGTTTGAGAACTTCTGCATGGAGTACTGCTTGGGTATGACAATCAACACGAGTTTCAGAGCTGGGCTTGCAGGTACCCTTCTGACTTTACTTCCTGGCCTATGCTTTAAACATCTCCATGTTATGGTCCAGACATGGAAGAAAGTATTACTTCATGACCTGAGAAAGGTCATGGTTGAATGGCAAAAGTGCCTGCATACACACACACACACACACACACACACACCAAATAGACACACGGTTACACTCAGGTACATGTGTCTCAGTGTTATGCTTTGGTCTTAGCCAAGAGAAAGTACAGGTACCTATTATCAGTGAGACCCACCCTTGGTCCAGGATATTAACAACTTCCCAAATACATACACTTTCCCAAATTAGTCTGGGCCAGAGTCATACTGGGGTGATATTTCTCCCACGGAACCCCAAGACTTTCTAATGCTGACCCGAACATATGGCTTTATAAACTTCTTGTAAATGACCCAAAGTTCCAATTTATTGGGCTATACCAGTTATGCTGCTACCACAAAACCCATGGGTTTCTACTGGTTGTACAAGAGGAGAAAGGTAGAAGAGAAGCTAACATTAATCGAGGACCTACTATGCGCCAGATGCTGTTATCTCAATTTTCTGAGCAAGCTCACAAAGCAGACATATTTCACAATGAGGACTCTGTAGCTCAGAGCTCTCTGGCTAAATGGCATGGTTAAACACCCTACAGCCGGCTCATCAGCAGAGTACCTGGGCCAGGCACCTGCTAACGAGAACAGGGTCTGTTCTCCTGCTCACTGCTGGCACAACCCACCACCAACAGTAACTTCCAGGGCAGCCACCAGCACCGCCTAGTGCAAATGAATGGAGCACTTGAATATTTCATGGAGGGGAAAAAGGGCTCCCAAGAAGGGCAAATTACTCATGATGGGCTTCACAGACGATTTATGGGAATGTAGAGAAAATGGCTTTAAAAGACCCAAGTGCCTGTGGAATGGCTTTCTGAGGTCCCCTCCAGCGGTGCAGCCTCAACGTTATGTGACACCGAGAAAGGGGAAAATGACTCACACGGCTGCTTTCTGACACCTTCAGGGCTCTCCGTGAACAGCCCGATCCCGTGTCCTTTCCTGCCTTCTCCTGGCGACTGCCACCACTTGTTTCATGAAACAAGGACCAACTTGGCTTCCTTTCCTCCTCTTTATTCTTTAACTGTACAGTGGCTACTTACTGTTTTTCTGCCTAGACGAGCAGCTCCCCTAGGTGTGTGATAGGAGAGGAGAGGCCAGCTCCCTCTTCTGGCCAGATAGCTCTAATAAATAAAGGCTGCCAATCAGCACTCCACCTCCTGGACCACGGTGTGGACACATGACCCAGGTTGAGCCAATCACAGAACCCCATTTACTAGCCACGCCCAGTGGCCTGGGGATAAGGAAGGAACACAAGGCTGGCCAATCAGGGTCCTTCCCTGAAGTTTTCCTAATGGAGCAGGCAAAGAAGAACAGTCTTTTCTTTCTTTTATTGAGGTGAGCCCAGATCTACAGGCACTATGGCTGTCATAAGAATAAATATGCAGCTCATCTGCAGAGAGAAGCAGAAACAAGAGACCTGGAAAGTCCTATTTGTATCTGAGTCCTTGGCTTAGCCCCTGCCTTTCTGTATTTTATTATGTAAGCCAACAAATTCCATTTTTTATTTTTCTTCATCTTCTGGGGATCTCTGTTGCCTAAAACAGAAAGTCTTGATGATCACTTAGCTCTGCTCCCTGATTTTACATGATCTTCTCTCTCCAACGTCTAAGCAACCAGAAAAGGCATGTACTAAGTAGCACACAGACCAAAATCAAACCTACATAGGGTCTGCCTGACCTGTGCAAAAGAGCCAGGATGACAGGAGCATGTCAACAGTGTTAGCAACTATGAAAGCAGATGGTAAAATTCAGGAAGGAAGGCAGAGCTGGCCTTGGATTCTTTCCCCGGCGTAACTACAGAGGACTGGCTCCGATGGATAGTAATACCTCAGGAAGCTACAGAGCTAATAAAAATGGCAAGGACAGAGATTATGCCAATATGTGGAAATTCAAACTTAAAATCATGTGAAGGGGTAAAATGCAGGAGACAATAGAGTGTATGCAGCTTGTTCATAACCAGGAAAAAAAGGTCAAGAATATGAACTGACAAGACTCAGAAGTAAATTTCAAAAGATGGTAATAGAATGTACTGTTGATTGTGTTCTTTAATAAAATTGCTTTGAGAATGCAATTTTTTTGAAGTTTAATTGAAGAAAGCCACGGGAATCCTGCGTTTTTATAAACAATGATTTTCTAAGCCTTCGGCTAGAGTAAATATTATTGGTTCCGGAAGCATAGGCAAATTCAACTGATCCTCTGTCCCAAATGAAACAGGCTGAGTGGGAAAAGCCAACCTCTCTGAGAGGGGGTTCTCCCTCCCCGCCCTCTGCCCAGGCAGCTCCAATTCCTAGGAACTTGCAGGTTGGAGTGGAGAACCTGGTACTACTCTGGGAAATTGCCACCAAATGGTTTTGTACATGAGCAAGATGCATAGAAGTGTTTGAGTCTCCTCCCTCAAGAGTCCCTCAGGAGGACTCTGCTGACCACCCCTTATCATGAGCTTGTTCCCTTCAGGCCCTAGGAATATAATAGCTCCCATCTATGGACAAGCACCCCTTACATCTGAATAGTGGCATACAACGTGCTTTCACAAACAGCACCACAATTTGCTCTAACAACAATTCTCCGAAGTTGGTATTGTCACCCCTACTTTACAAATAAAGGCATGAAGGCCTAAGGAGTTTAATTAACTCACTATCACAACAGAAAAGCCAAAAGACTTGGGTTCAAATCCTAGCTCCAAAGCCAGTGGGCTTTCCCTTCCACCACTGCCCCAGCCCTGGCTCAGCCTTCTGTTCCCCAACCCCTTCCTCCCCTATCTCCCAGCATTTTGAAGTCACAGAAGGAGGAAGGTCTATTTTCTGGCACCACCCAAGGGAATCAATGGAGTGGCCCTTTCTCCTTGGCCTCCCCTTTTCCACCTAGTCTGGAGCTCAGCCGGCATGCCCTCTCTTCTCCAGATACCAGGAGCGTGTCCATGGGGAAGGACCTAGAGAGTGCCGCAGTTGGAGCCACTGAGCCCCTGCTGGCCAGGAACAATCCGTTGGTCCCAGGTTATCACCAGAGATCGGCAGACCACCCAGTCTGCTTTGGAAGAGAAGCCTGAGGGTCTGAGTGTGGCAGAAGCCAAGCCACCTAGATCCCCACATGGGGCCCAATGGGGACCTGAGGCCATTTCCTTCGAGCCTTTGGATATACCCATTGCTGCCCTCCAAAAACACAGGCAGATGGACGGATACCCTCTTCTTGAGTTTTCCCCAATCCCTTTACCTATGTTCCAAACCCATTATTATCCAGTAAAAGAAGAAATGAATTAAATGTATGCATCATTTGATTTTAATTGAAGGACTGTTCTATTTCATTGAACTGCTAAGTAAGCTGAACAAGAGATTGTGTTTACATAAGCAAACCCCAAGTCACTATAGACTTGCTGTCACATTAAGTCAATACTTATGAAGGCTCTCTATTTAATTATTCAGTGAGGATTGACTTATTATTGTGTTAAGAGTGTGGTTAGCCTTGAGCTAGGTAGCCAGCCAGTTGAAAGAAATCTTTCAGCTTTCTCTGAATGCTGATATGGTTCTCGCTGGTGGTATAAGATTAGGCTTCTTCTCTCTTGTGTCCCACTCCCACCCTCCCTCCTTCTCCAGAGCAAAAAGCTCCAGGTGGGGAAACAGATGTGGCTCAAGCAATTGGGCTCCTGTCTACCATATAGGAGGTCCAGGTTTCAATTCCTGGGGCCTCCTGGTGAAAGGCAAAGCTGGCCGGTGCAGCGAGCTGGCCTGACTGGAGAGCTGGCCCATGCGAGTGCTGGGCCACACAGGAGTGCTGGCCCGTACAGAGTGCTGGCCCGCGCGGAGAGCTGGCACAGAAAGATGATGCAACAAAAAGCAACAGAGGAGAGACAATAAGAGACGCAGCAGACCAGGGAGCTGAGGTGGCACAAGAGATTGAGCGCCTCTCTCCCACTCCGGAAAGTCCCAGGATTTGTTTCCGGTGCCACCCAAAGAGAAGACAAGCAGAGAAGAACATACAGAGAGAAGACAGCAAGCGCAAAACAACAGGGAGGGGAATAAAATAAATAAATATATCTTTAAAAAAACAAAAACAAAACAAAAGCTCCAGGTGCACTTCACTTCAGTGGGGAATAGCAAGTAACCTTGGGGCAGACAGGGAGCGGACAAGGTCCGAGATGCCAGTTGGTCAACCTTGCAAATGGTTTTCCTGACCCCAGTGTTCGATCCCAAGACCAGACACCTGAAGTCTCATTGTCTTAGTTCTTCAGGACCTACAAATTCAGCCTTTATCCTTCCTATTCCCAACTCTGAGGACCTCCTACTCAAAGTCCCAGACACCTGTTATTAGATCACCCAATGCCACAGAATGTGTTTCTTAGCCGTCAAAATCCATCCAAACCCTACCTTTCCATTGCTAGAAAATTCAGAGAGGTTCTTACACTGTATCACTTTTCCTGAAACATAACATACAGAGGAAAAGCCAGAGGTGGAGGCTTCGTCTCAACTGCAGGCCAAATGGAGAGGCAGAATGGCTGGTGGCGAAGAGCAAAATCTCCAGCACCGAATCACCTGGGTTCAAACCCCATAACCTTGAGCAAATTATTCAATGCTTCTGTGACTCTCGAGCTCTCGTTCATTAAAAGGAGATCATAGTTTCTGGGGAGAGTGACTGAGGTTACAGCTCAGCACCTGTGACAGCATCCAGCGTGTTGGCAACCGTAAGCTTTTTAGTGTGACTCTGGTGACCACAACCCCCACTTACCCCCCTGAAGGAGAACTCCCTGGGCTTCTCAGCCCTATAATTTGCCACCCTGATCTCTACCCTTTGGACTCTGCTAACCTTTATCATCTCACCTCGCCTCTCACACATCCTCCTCCCTCCTGCCCCAAACCCTCATAGCAAGGGTCCCCTGCCATGTTTCAGATACCCTTCGCCCATGCTGTTCCTCCCACCAGGAAAGCCTTATCTCCCCCTTGCAACCTTCTCCAGTCCACCCTTCAAACGCAGTCCAGGTGCCACCTCTTCCAGAAAACCTTACCTGAATATCTGGCCCCAACTCTGAACATGTTTCTCAAACTTCGATTATTGTGCTTAAATCCCCATAGTGTAACTTATATCTTTCATATCCGTTTCTCCCACTAAAGTATGGTTTTTCAGAACAGAAACCATCTTATTCAAGTTTATATCTTCAGTGCCCAGCATAGTACCTAACACCTAATATGGACTCAATAGCCACTGGTTGGAGGAAGGAAGGGAGGAAGGATGGATGGATGGATGGATGGATGGATGGATGGATGGATGGATGGATGGATGGATGGATGGAT
>JAKSZT010053830.1:2318665-2432353 GCA_026826555.1 Tolypeutes matacus | reverse complement strand
GATGGATGGATGGATGGATGGATGGATGGATGGATGGATGGATGGATACTGTATCTAGAGGTATGGAAGACTTTCCTCTAAGCAGCAGGAGATCCAAAAATTCTCCTTACACCTCCCTTTGAAAAATAAAATCTTAGGCCAATCTCTAGCTCGGCAGTACAAACAAAATGCATCCAAGTTGCATGAACCTGGGCCTGGTACCTCCAAAGCAGCACAGTTCTTCAAAAATGCCCACCCCCTCAGATTCTGCCTGGTGTTTGTTAGGAACTTGGAAAAGTATCTCTGTGATCTCTGGTAATAGCCATTCACCAAAGGAGGCTCCGGTGGTCTGCAAAAATGAACACATATCCTTAAGCACCACTCTGAATATGAAGAAGCACCTTGGGGACCTACAGAGGAGAATACAATAGGTCCATGCAGCGAGAGGCTGGGTAACTTGTCCATTGTCCAACAAGCAGAAAGGCAGAGTGAGGGACAGGGCAGAGTATTTGGATCACCAAGTCTGCTGTCACCAGTGGTGAACACTGGAAATAGTATACTTCACCTCCTGCACCTAAGTGCCTATAATATCTACAAAGAAGAGTGTTTGGGAGGACTGAATGAAATTGCATGTGCAAAAGCACTTCTGGAAACTATAATTCGTTATACAAATATTTGTCGTTTTTCTTCTTAGGATAATGGAAAGAGATTAAGACAGTCCTAGCACATCCAAATTCTCCTCTTCAGATGACTCAACAGACAAGTCCCGGTGAAGGGAGTCGAGACAGAGGAGATGTGGAGGTTGGTGTGGGCAGAGGGGGTGAGACGTCTGCACACTACAGCCCAGACCCACCAGGAAGCCAGAAGGACCACGTGGGGTTGGGGTCCACTCTAAGAGAGCCACATGGAGACTCCAAGCTCAGAGCCCACAGAAAGATGGGCCCTCAGCCCCTTCCCCACCGCCCTCCATTTCAGGCCTGCTACAGCAAACTGCATAGACAAATATTTTTCCTATTAGGCAAATATCTGGGCAGCTCTGCCACCACCAGGAGTCTTTCTCATTATATAGACTAATGAGAACGCTGTGCTTCTCAGGAGCAATTTATCAAGGCCACATCCATTATAAATGACATTTTTCCTAGACTAACAAAGGCTGTGAGGCTGGGGAAACTAGCTAAAAGGAAGTGTTTAGCTGATTCCAGAAACTATTCAGAAATTAATTACCCATCCCCTTGCTAGCCCAGTGCTGCTGCCCTTCTGTGCTGATCTGCCCTACTTGGGCTCCTGCCGTGTCCGCCCACCTCCCCGGCACCTGGGCCAGTGAGGTTGGGGAGGGGCGCGAGGCCGGCTCCCGGGAATATACCGCCCTAGAAGGAGTGGGAAGTCTTAAGTGGCAGCATCACTGAAGCATGTAAGACCAGATTATTTGTGGTCCCAACTTGCTGATGCAAGATGAAAAATACAGCAAACTGCAGCTGCTGAACTCAGCTTTTTCATTTTTCTTTCACTCCCCTTCGTTGAGGTTAGTGTTTTACAAAAAGGGTTTACAAAATAAAATAAAAATCTGTAACCTGGGGGGTTCCAACTCGTCAGCTTCAGGTCAATCAAAGAGAAGACGGCATCCAGGAAGGACAGGAAACAGGTGATTTACTTCACCTACCCTCAGGCACCCTAACACACCTCCTTGGGTTAAACAGTGCTCATTCACCCCCAAAGCACAGATCTCCCCCTAAGCCCTGAATCTTGAGTCCTCCCTGTTTTTACCCCCTAACATCATAGCAAGCGACTTTAGATCTCCCTTATAGAGAGGAAGAAGGGTGCCAAGCCACGGGCCTGGGAGAGGCTGCCCCTCTAGCACTTACCATGTGGAGTTACAGCCTCACAACCAGTCAGCTTCTACCAGTGTGCTTCCCCAGGCCGAGTGGACTGAATGGAACTCAGACAGCTCTGGCCAGGGAGAGCAGACGGTGCCTGGGTCCCACTGGGTTAGGCACTAGTCCTCAGAAAATCAACCAAAAGCCACTAATATAAAGAAATCGAATAGCAGGACCCTAGGGTTTCTGGGGATTTGAACTGGAGCCTTGGGCTTCAAGCAAGGAGAACATAAACTATTGTAGACTATTCCCATGTGGCATAAAAAAGACAGTGCCTCCTAAGTGAGAAGGAATGGGGAGACTCATAGCTAGCTCATCAAGAGTTTGAACACATTTACTTAGAGTAAGCACAGTTTGGAGCCTGCTTCTACTGGAAGTCCCTTGCAGATACCCAGCTCTTCTTCTTTGCAGGGCTCTGCCAAGGCTGGGGATCAAGGAACAGGGCACAGGACACAGGGATACAAGGTACAGAAGAAAGGAGAACCTGGGTCAAAATCCCAGACAAAGGTGAGAGCAGATCCAGGAAGAGAGGGAAGGTCATCAAGGCCTATCGTGTAGCAGAGAGCAGGAAATAGACTTGGCAATGGGGAAGGAGGAAATGACTGGGTTCTTAAGGCAGAATCTAGAGCAGTTCCCCCAAAAAATGTATATTCAAATAACATAAACCTTTAGAGGGCACCTGTGGTCCAGCTCTGGGCAAGAAGGAAGCCCCTGAGGTCTCCAAGACCAACCTCCCACTCTCCCCAGTGGTATAAGGGGCAGGGCTCCTCTCGGAGAACCTTAAGCTCCTCAAGGGAATTTTGAAGTGGGAGGTAGATCAATAAGACCACACACTCAGTCCTCTTCCCAGTAGGCTAGAAGGTGGGTTGGCCATGACACTATTATAAGTCCAGCACTTCCTATACTGGCAAACTCCAGTTCCTTACTCCTGTTTCTGGTAGACATCTGGGGCACAAGATAGAAGGGAATATATTAGGGTGCCAGCCAAGGTCAGTCCCCATGGCAGGTGGCTGAAGGCAGGGGCTGAGTGAACAGACAAGGTCCCAGCGAAGGCTGCTGTATTGGTTTGAGTCTTTTATGTGGACCCCGGATAATTATGTTCTTAATTTGAACCTACTGTGAACCTTTGATTAGATTAGTTCAGGGTAGGGCCTTTGATTAGGTTGTTCCAATAGGGTATAGCCCAGGGTGGGTCTTAATCCTCTTACCAGATTCTTTTATAAATGGAGAAAAGAAAGTGACGGACACAGAATAAAAAGCTGTAGAGACAGAGAGAAAGCCCGAGAGGCTGAGAGAGAGAGGTCCCAGAGGCTGGAGGCTAGAATCAGCGGGGCATGGAGGCACAGAAAGAGGCCCCCAAGAGGCTGAGAGAGAAGGCCCATGGAAAGCAAGAAGCTGAAAGCAACATGGCCCAGAGGAGAAGGCAGGGCCCAGCAGAGCTGCCTTTGCTGCCTACCACATGGCAGAAGTCCAGGACCACCAAAAGCCAACCTCTGGGAAGAGAGCTTCACCTGATGCCTTAATTTGGACATTTTTCCCAGCCTCAGAACTGTAAGCTTATAAGTTAATAAATCCTATTGTACAACTCAACTCATTTCTGGTATATTGCATTGGCAGCCTTTAGCAAACTAAAACAGGAGCCAAACAGGGATGATGAAGTAGAGGGTGGGATGGGCACACCCTAGCCCAGACCCACCAGCAATCAAGAGGGGGCATGTGCAGTTGGAGTCTGGTGGATGCAAGCTGCAGGGAGAATCCCTTTCCAAAGCCCACAGGGTCTGCAGGGAGAAATCTGCAATCGAGTCTGGCCAGAAGCCCGGGCTGATGACCTCTGACCCCAAGCCCCAGGGAGCAGTCCTCCACCCTCCTGCACACGAAGGTAATGTGCCCCAGCAGGAAAGACTGATGTGTCTTCCCTCAGACAAGACTTCCCTGGGTGGACTGGGGTACCTTGGCATTCCTTCTTGTTGCCCCTTGGCCTATGGCAGATGTGCTACAAGTCCTGAATTTCATCCAGATATTGCTGGTGGAGGGGATGCTGGTGTTCAAAGGAAAGAGAGTTGAATCTGCAGTGGAGTACAATGAGTATCAATATATTTGAATGCTGTGGCCATGAGGAAGGTAGAACAGTTGTATAGCTAGGAGGGGGAGAAACACAAATATTCTTTGAATGCCCAGCTGATACGCTCCTCTGCAGGAGTAAGCCCGCTGAAGGCAACTAGCGAACGTATAAACATGCCACTGGAAGACCTTAAACAGCACCCTCCTAAACCAGAAGACAAACTGGGGGTGATAGTCTGTGATCAGGTGGCTGGTGGACCTCCAGGCAAAGGATCTGCAACGGGTGACGCCTGCCATTTGGATGAAGGTATCAGGCCTCAAAGACATCGGGACGTCCATACACACAGAACTGAACTTAAAAGCAAACCAAGACAAGGCCCCAGGTTGTGTAAGTCCATTGAGGGAGGTGGGCCACACTTGTGGGAGATGTTTGTGTGGGATGTGGTGGGAGGTGTGGGAGGTGGGCAACATGGGAATCCCGGTGGGTTCCATGTAATATTTTGGGTAATCTAAGCACCTCTTAAAATATATTTATATATATATATAAATAACATTTTTGTAAGCAAATGCACATATATGCATATATATTTATATATCATTTTACAAATATTGGTATGTATTGTGAAAATTTTGATTTTTACCCACAATAAAAAATAAATTAATTAAAAAAAAAAAATGGGACTTCAATTCTGTAATCACAAAGAACTTATCGCTTCAGTAACTAGAATGAGCTTGGAAGTGGGTTCTTTCCCAGAGACTTCTGAAAAGAGTCAATCAAGACTCACACTTTGATTTTGGCCTTATAAGACTTTTAGGGGAAGGCCCAGATGTGACTTGCCAGAAGTATAACCTGTGAAAAAATTAATTGGTGTTGTTTAAAGCTTCAAAAAAATAAAAGGAAACCAAGAGGGGGAGCGGATGTGACTCAGGCAGTTGGGTAACTGCCTCCCACATGGGAGGTCCTGGATTCGGTTCCCAGTGCCTCCTAAAAGAAGATGAGCAGACAGAGAGAGCAGCCAGTGAGCTCAAACAACAAGGGGGAGGGGGGCAGGGAGAGAAATAAATAAATCTTAAAAAAAAAAAAAAAATGGAAACCAAAAAAAAATCATATCCCAGGAACATTCAGGAGTTGGCAGGGGATACAGTAGTCCTCCTTAGGCTTTTGGCCCACCCCTAGGCTCAAATATAGGTACCACATGTAATAACACCATACAGCGTTCACTCTTTTTTTTTTTTTTTTTTTTATTAATTTATTTTTATTGTGGGTAAAAATCAAAATTCTCACAATACATACAAACATTTGCAAAATGATATATAAATTTAGTGAGGGGCTACGGGAAGTCCCATGGGGCACATTCAGTGTCTTGTATAGGCTGCAGTGAGGTCACAACCCAGGCACAATCCCCAAACACCTGCTTTCCAGGCTAGGACTTGCTCCTGCTCACCCACATAGAACAGACCTTCTCAAAACCCATCCCTCTTGAACTGTCTTGCTCTGCAAGGTAGCAGAAGGGGGGCGCAGCAACAGACACAAGAGAGAACAGAAAGTCACCCAAGCCTCCATCTTCAAAACAGAGCCCAACAGTTTGGAGAAGATGCAGAGTCCAGGACTGTAGTAGTTTGATATTATTGATGAATTCCAAAAAGAAATATTGGATTATGTTTGTAAACTGGTCTTTTGCTCTGGGTGTATTTGAGTGTATTGGATTCAGAGGTCTTACTTTCACTTGGTTAAATTATGATTAGGGCTTTGATTGGGCCACGTTAGTAGGGCGCTGAGTACCACCCCTTGGTGGGTGGGGACTCACAGATAAAAGACCCTCAAAGCATGGCAAAGGACAGAGTTGGAGTTTTGATGTTGGAGTCTTGAGGTGGAGCCCTGGAAAGTAAGCACACAGAGGAGCTTGGTTGTGAGGAAAGAGAAGGCCTCGGGAAGAAAAACAAGCCGGTCACCTAATAGTCTACAGCTGGCCTTGTGGAGATAACAGAGCAGCTGAGCCCGGAGAAAGGCAAACTCCAGGAAGAGAGCAACCCAGGAACCCTGAACCCTTACAGACATTGGCAGCCATCTTGCTCCAACACATGGCAATAAACTTTGGTGAGAGAGGTAACTTGTGCTTTATAGCCTGGTAACTGTAAGCTTCTACCCCAAATAAATACCCTTTATAAAAGCCAACAGAATTCTGGTATTGTGCATCAGCACCCCTTTGGCTGACTAAATCAAGGACTAATACCGATTAATCTGAAAAGATATTCTGGAGTTCCTCCCCAAACTGAGATCTCAGAGCTGGGTCATTCCAATCCAGCTCCTGACAAGGAATAAAACCTGAAGGCCTGTACCATGATTTGGGCTGCTGGGGTGAGCAACAGAAAGACAGGAGACAGAGTGGATTCAAGACGTGTGGCCTGGAAAGACTCCCAGGGCTAGTGGGCTAGGGCAGAAGCCTTTCATAGCAACCTGACACCCAGCCCAGGGTGGGAGAGAGCCACTTGAGGGTGCTGAGCCAGCCCAGACACTCAGGATCTAAAACCCATACTTTACCATCCCAGACTCCTCAGGGTTCGGGGAAGAGCTATGGAATAGAGTGGACTTACTGGTATTCTGTTGTAGACATATTGTGATTCAAGTAATGGAAGAAATTACAACATTAATGTGGAGCCAGTGGCCACTGGACACTTTCAGGGCAGGGAGAAGGAAAAGCAGTTGTAATACAGGGGCTTTTTTGGGACTTGGGAATTATCCTGAATGACATTACAATGACAGATATAGGCCATTTTACATTAGCATATACCATGCAGAACTGTGTGGGAGAGAGTGTGGTCTACAATGTGAACTATGGTCCATGCTTAGTGACAAAGCCCCAGGATGTGTATATCCATTGCAGGTGATGTGTCACACTAATGAAAGATGTTTATGTGGGAGGTTGTGGGAGGTGTGGGAGGTGGGGAACATGGGAATCCCTGTAATTTTTGTGTAACATTTAGGTAATCTAAGTATCTTTTAAAAAATAAAAATATATATTATTAAAATATATAAATAAATAAAATAAAATAAAACCCATACTTTGGAAACCTGTATTTTTATGCTATTTATGTTTTCTATAATTATTTCCTCTTAGTCCTAAATTTGCATTCACTAAGAAACCAACCAAACTAATTATAAAAAATAATAGCTAACAATTTTGAGTGTTTCTTATGTGTCCATGAAGCACCTTTGAAAGCATTAACTCGTTTAATCCTCACAAACGTCCCGAAATAGGTACCACAAGATTCCCTCGTTTTACAGAGAAGGAAAATGAGGTTTGGAGAAACTAAATGACTTGTCACACAGCTAGGAAATCTTGCAGCTGGGACATAAAGCCAGGTCTGTCTGCGGTAAAATCCCAAGGCTCCCAGCTGATGGACATCAAGAAAAGGGTTTTGAGGCTACATATCCCCTCCTGGGTCAGATATAGTGAATGGCAGCAAGGTGGAGGTGACGGCCACGAGGGCAGAGCTAGTGCTGCCTGACAGCCTCGTACACTCTGCCCCTCTGCCCTTAAAAGTCACGTCTGGGATCCACCCCAGAGGACACTGAGCTTAATTTCCATGAGTGAAAGAGACCAGGGAAACTTGCACTTGGTTTCTGCCCCTCAAAGCATAGTCTTTCACCAGCTCCTATCTCTGTCTAGAAAACCATAGTAGTTCCTCATTCCAGAGCAGCCCTCCACCCCATCCTCTCCCAACTGAGAGCTCTGACGCCCATCTTCTCTGCTCTCTCTCCCTTTCCTCAAAAAGCCCTCCTTGGTATTTCCCACTCTTTCTAGAATAGCACCTGCCCATCTGAACCCCTTCGTATTCCCCCTCTCATGGGTATCTTAGCTTCCTGGCTGCTAAAGCAAATATCATGCAATGGTTTGGCTTAAACAATGGGAATTTAGTTTTGAGGCTAGGAGGAGTTCAGAATCGAGTCGTCAGCAAGGCGATGCTTTCTCCCCAAAGGCTGTGGCGTTCTGGGGCTGGCTGCCCACGATCCTTGGTCCTTGGCTTTTTTGTCACATGGCAGTGCACGTGGCGGCCTCTCCTGGCTTCTTGGTTCCATCGGCTTCCAGCTTCTGGCTGCTCTTTGTGGTTGTCTCTCTCTCTCTCTCTCTCTCTCTCTCTCTCTCTCTCTCTCTCTCTCTGTCCTTCCCTATAAGGCCTTCAGTAATTGATTAAGACCCATCCTGATTGAGGTGGGCCCCATCTTAACTGAAGTAACCTCACCAAAAGCTCCTATTTACAAAGGTTCACATCCACAGGAATGGATTAAGTTTAAGAGCTTGTTTTTCTGGGGTGGATACAGCTCCAAGTCCCCACAGACAATAACTGTCATAGTCTGCCAGGTCCCACCAGCCTTGGGAGTCACAGTGACAGCAACAAAATAATCATTCTCTAGCTGATGGCATCCCCTGGAAAAGTGTGGGAAACGCTGCCTCATTGGATGAGTATCTTACGGCTCTGTAACAAATACCACAAGCTTAGTGGCTTAAAACAACAGACATTTATTCTCTGACCATTCTGGAGGCTGGAAGTCCAAAATCAAGGTGTTGGCAGGGCCACGCTCACTCTGAAGGCTCTAGGGGAAGACCTTCCTTGCCTCTTCCAGCTTTGGCTTCTGATGGCCTCACTCCAATCATGGCCTTCTCCGCTGTATGTTCCCATGTGCCTTCTCCTCTTCTGAAGACACCAGTCATTGGACTGATGGCCCACTCTAATCTATTACGACCCCATCTTAACTAATTCTATCTTCAATGACTGTATTTCCAAAAAAGATCACATTCTGAGGTTCTAGATGGGCATGAATTGGGAGGTGAGGATACCCTTTTCAACCCACTATGCTCATCCATCCATCCCCTTCCACTTCCAGCAGGCACTTGATCTCAGTCCTCCCTGGTTGATTCAGATGAGACCCTCCGAGGGCCCAGCCTGGGCAGTCACTCCTACATGGACAGGCCTTTGCTCTCCAGGGCCACACTCTCTGCTGCCAACCGGGGCCTGGGCCCAGTTCCCCACATGCATTAGTTTTCCAGACGCTAAAACAAATCCTGTACAATGGGTTGGCTTGACAACAGGAATTTATTGGTTCACAGTTTTAGAGGCTACAAGGCTTACTTCCTCCCAGGTATCTTCTGGCTGGCTGGCAAACTTGGGGTTCCTTGGCTTTTCCATCACAGGGCAATGCACATGGCGATGTCTCCTCTCTCCTCTAGGTTCCTTTGACTTGCAGCTTCTGGCTGCTCCCCATGGCTTCTCTCTCCATCTGACTTTAAGCCTCTGTTTATAAAGGGCTCCAGTTATCCAGAGTAAAGCACAAACTGATTGGGTTGGGCCATACCCTACCTGAAGTAGTATCTTGAAGAGCTCTTACTTACAATGGGTCGATAGCCACCGGAATGTGGACCAAGACCAAGAACATGTCCAAAATGGGGTACACAATTCAGTCCACCACACCATGGGAGATAAGCAGGGCCTCCCTTACCTCTGCTGAGTGGCTGTCTCGGGGTAGACCCAAAGGGGGTGCCCTGAGGATAAAGCGAGAGCCTCTCCGGTACCAGGTTCCCAGAACTTGATGCCCCAGTGAGGCCCTGGGTGGGTAGTGATTCCCACTGCACCCCTCTCCCTCCAGGAAGTGCCAGGGCTAGGCCTCAGTGCTCCACATCCGTATACCAGGCCCCCATCACATCCAGGAGGGAGGGTGGACAACCACGGGCATGTTCTTAGGTTCCCAGATGTCACTCCTATGCCCTCCCAGGACCAGGCATGCTCCCACAGGAGTCTGCGAGCCCACAGGGGGCCGCGAGGCGCAGGTTCATTGCAATGGCGGTCAACCAGAAGAGCAGAGCAAGCGCCCCCTTGCCTGGCCACAATCAGGAGCCTCCACACTAGCCCTTCCTCTGCCTTTGCGGCTCGAGCCAGTCCGTCTGCTCTGATACTCCACAGTGGTCTCTCTGCAATGACATCCTAGTTCCAAAGCCTGTCTGGATTCACAGCAAATATTTTGATTATTTTCCAAAGGCTAAACACGCAGAAGTTATTTGAGTAGTTAAAATGCAGGCTAGATACTACAACAAAAGTTTCCAGATGCTCCATGCAGGTAGGCAGTAGGTGGATCTGGGCCCCTTTCCAGCCCAGGCATACTCATCTATCATTGGAGCAGGTCTAGAGAATGTAGAGCAGGGAAGGCATCAGTGAATAACTCCCAAACACAGGTAGGAAGGACCTTAGGCTGCTGAGCTGCATGACGACAGGGACCTGCTAGGCTGGCCTGGGCAGCACTGATTCTGGATGGTCCAGTCCACCTAGCACTGGACAGGTTTACAACCTGCACCATGAAGATAATCACCCAGCAAGCCAGGGGGAGACCACTTCCTGGGCCCCACCCCCAGAGATTCTGTTTCATAAGTTTTAGGTGAGAGCTAGGAATCAGCATTCCAATAAGCACTGGTGGGGTGGTTGAGGTCCACAGACCCTATTTGAAGAGACAGTGCTGGATAACATCAAAAATGCAGCCTGTGTTCAAATTTCTGGTTCACCAGTTATGAGCTGTGTGACCTTGGACAAGTCACTTAAAATCTCTGGTCTCCACTATCTGGATATAGAGAAATATTTTCTCTACCTATCTCAAAGGCTTGTTGTAAAGATTATACGAGGTTGGGCATGACACAGTGCCTAACACATACGAGCTCAATAAAGGTCAACCTTGACATTTTTGGTCACCTGCCTTGGAAGGACACATTCTTTGGGACAAAATCGGCCTCCCAGTGTCAATTACAAGAGGAAAGGATGGGGCTCCTCTGTTCAGTCTTTTGATCTCTTGGGGTCTGGTCCTTAGGCCTGGACCCTGGGATAATAGGTTCCACGTTGGTGCTATCCATGGAGGATAGACTGGGACCAGTAGAGGACAGGGCCTGCCAGCCCCAGAGTGCAACCAGGCCTTGTGAAAACAGATAACCTAGATGCAGGTGACTCATGTTTATGTCCATTGGTCTCCCTGAGCCTGTATTTGGTATTAGTAAACATCACGACCAAATCCCGGCTTTGCGGGGGGTATTAAAATGTGGGCAGGCATTCCTGTAGGAGCCTGAGTGTTAGAATGGGAACAAGGAGGGAGTGGATGTGGCTCAAGCAGTTGGGCGCCTGCCTTCCACGTGGGAGGTCCCAGGTTCAGTTCCCGGTGCCTCCTAAAGAAGATGAGCAAGACAGCGAGCTGATGCAATGAGCTAGCGTGGTGAGATGACACAACAAGATGACGCAACAAGGAGACACAACGAGATACCCAATAAGCAGGGAGCAGATGTGGCTCAAGCGATTGGGCACCTCCCTCCCATATGGGAGGTCCCAGGTTTGGTTCCCAGTACTTCCTAAAAAGACAACGAGCAGACAATGAGCACAAACAATGGGTGGGGAGGGTGAAATAAATAAATAAATCTTTAAAAATTAAAAAAAATTTAAAAGGGGAGCAAGGCCTACTACTCCCCTCCAGACCCATGCGGAGGGGTGGTGATAATCCGTGGAAGATCCCCAAGGAAAAGAAGATCCTGGGAGGGGGATCTGGGAAGTCTACCTGTCCTTCTTCCCACTGTGGATTTTCCCATTATACATCCTGGGAAAATCTGGGTTTTGTTATTAATAAAGAAGATGAGGAGTTCCTTGCAGAAGTAGCACCTACAATTCAGAAATACTTCGGGAGGAGAAGGTTGACAAAATACATAGATAACAGAGGCCTCTCTCATGCCTATGCACACACTCATTCCCTCACACGCCCTCAACTGAATACAATCATCATACCCCAAAGAAGACACAGGCTTAGTCTCCCTTTCCTCTCACCTCCACCCCCACAGGGCCTTCAGGTCCACCATAGAATCCCTCTCTCCTCTTTGCTCTCATACCCCATGAGAACCAAGAGGCCATGTCCTACTCCAGCCTGCTTGGTCTCTATGTTTCTAGGACTGGAAAGCCCAAAGACTACAAAGAAAAAACCAGCAGGTTCCAGGACCTGCTCTCAGACCTGGAAAACCCAGTGTTGGGGCTGCAGCAGCCTGGGGATGCTCTGGAGGGATGACCAGCCGAAAGAGGCCAAGAAGGTGGCAGAGCCACAGGGCAGACTCCCGTGTCGTCTCCTGGCAGGAGGGGAGGGACTGTAAAGGCAGGCCGTGGGTTCTCAGTGGTATCCCACAGAAGGGACCTCAGAGGGCAGTTGGCCCAGCCACTTCACTTCAGAAAGGAAGAAGCTGCTGCCCAGGGGTGGGGGAAGTGGCTTACCCAAAGTCCCTACAAACCCCGACCTGCATTCCAGAGTGAGCGCAAGTTTGAGCATTGCAGGCCAAGGATAGGCAAAAAGGCCTCTCCCCACAGCTCAGCTGCCCAAGCACCGTCTCTGCAGACCTGGGTCTGTCTTGGTTAGCCTGTCCCCCCACACCTCACATGTACCCACAAATACGTGCACATCATTCGCAAACACACACATCGTTCGCACATTCTCATGCAAACCTATAAAATCATCAGACTCGCAGAACAGCAGCAAAATGCAAAACCCTCAGCTTTTCAGCCCTGCTGGGTGGCAGGGAATTTATTAATGCCCTGAGTTCCCTGGGCTCTCCTCACCACCCCAAATCCCAGAATTGCAGTTCATGGCATGCCCCTTTGTTTTCAGATAAGGGAGGCAACCCAGGGAGGTTTGGTGACTTCCCTAAGGCTGCAGAGAGATGGGGCAGATGTAGCAGGACCCAGAATTCTGGTCCAGGGTTGCTTTCCCTTACACCATGCTGCTGGCACTAACTCAACTTGCACTTAAATGGCCCTCCAGTTCGTGAAGCCTGGTCCTATGTTATTTCTATTTGACACTCTTAGCACCTCATGGTTAGGTCAGGTGTTACTGTCACCATCAACAATTTGCTGAGAGTCACTTGATGAGCAAGTGACAGCTCCAGGGTGAGAGCCTGGTCCTCTGAATCGACGTTCCCGTGCTGGTGCCCAATCCCACCCCTAAGACCCAAAGTGTCCTCATCCAAATCCTTGGGCCCCCGAGTCAGTAGAAGTAGACAGGGTAAGATTACATTGCTAGCCAAGGTCACCAAGGAAAGCTGAAGACATTAAGGATTTGGTCATATTGTTTTGCAGAGAAACAGAGAAGAATCTTAGGAGGTCTGAGAGCCTTGGATAAGGCGAAGGCTCAATAGCCAACTCTGATTCCCAAAGGCCTCGATATGCTATCTTGTCCCTTTTCCAAAGTCATCTTAAAATATATTTTTTTAATCTAAAAGGGCTCCACCAAGACAGCACATTTGTAGGTCACTCATCTGGCAGCCTGCCAAGAATAAGGAAGTAGCCCGGATAGATAGCGTAAAGTTTGCACACTAGAACAGATCTTTTGCTCCGGAGGGAAATCCTTTATCTCTTCACTTAACATCTAATAACTCCTAGCACATGCAAAATTCTAATGCATTTGGTTATCTGGTTTATAATTCCATGGAAAACCAGCAAAAGAGAAAGGATGACAGAAGGAAATTCCCAGGAGCAGACAGGACCTTCAGCAAAGAAGTGACAGGAGACACAATGAAGAAGACAGAAATACGACAAAAATAAAGGGACTCAAAATTCACAGTAGTCTGGGGGTAATTAGTGCAGGGCAACCAGTTCTATAGAAGCCAGTACCACCTGAAGGCACCACTATACACCATCTGTGAAGTGTAACTGATAGTCAAGATAATACTGTCACCAAGCAAAGGTTAAATTACCTTCTATGATCTCTGTTTAAGGAGACAATGGACATCCAAGAATGCACCAAAAAAAAAAAAAAAAAAAGAATGCACCAAGTATTTACAGCACCCCCACTTTGTGCCTGGCCCTGGGCTAGATGCAGAAATGAACAAGCTGCCCAGCCTAGAAGCTCACAGCCTAACCAGG
The DNA here is from genome assembly GCA_026826555.1 of Tolypeutes matacus. Lineage (NCBI taxonomy): Eukaryota > Metazoa > Chordata > Mammalia > Cingulata > Chlamyphoridae > Tolypeutes > Tolypeutes matacus. The sequence goes on along the minus strand of JAKSZT010053830.1, from coordinate 2,418,512 downwards.
AGAGAGGTGTGGACTCTATGCAGGACTAGCCGGTGGAGCAGTCAGCTGCCTCTTGCCTTCCTAAAGGCAATTAAAAATAAGGGGAGGAGTTTCCCTAACACATCCCCCGTGTGCCCCTTCCAGAGGGAGAGTGGGTTTCCCTGCCACTAAGAGGAGATCCAAGGAAGAGAGAAGCCAGGGCTAGGGGAGGAGGGGGCAGAGACCCCAGCGGGGTGGGAGAGGCTGCCTCTCCGGCTGGAGGAGGAAAGCTGTGCCTGCTTTCCTGCAGATCCTGGCGACCCGGCCCCCCTGCCCCAGGGCCCAGACGAGGAAGCCCTGTGAGCTGCTGGACTGTGAGCCCCAGGGCTTTGAGAGGTACTCGGTGGTCAACAGGTTTACAGTCCTGAGGGGCAGCGTGGGTCCACCCAGAGCAGAGGGCCCACCCGGGACCCCTGCCCCGTGAGGCTGGCAGGGGGAGCACTTCCACAGGGCCCAAGGTCAACCCCACCACCCCCAGCGGCAGGGGAGCCAGTCCTGCATGTCCAGGCCCCCCGGAAAGCTCCAAGAACCACTAACCCAGGCCTGCGGCTCGGGCTGGGCATGGGGGGAGCTTGTCCCAGATTTAGAAAACTCAGGAAATGTGATCTGACCCCAGAGTGCTGTGGAGTAAAATCCACACACTTTACAACTGCGATAGCTCCTAAGAATAGCTCTGATCTGGGTTCCAACAAAGCCGTTGAAGCTCAAGAAACAGAACACAACTTCCTGGAAAAGACAGAGAAGCAGATGAATGGGTATTTTCCATTTCGTTAAGAAGGCATTCCAGGCAGGGGGGCTAGTCAATGTGAAAGTCCACAAGGGAAAACTGAGGCAGGGAGCCCCTCGAGTGGGACCAAAGCCCAGGGCGCCTGGGGGAGTGCAGGAAATGAGTCCAAGGCAGTGGTTCTTAGACCCCAGATTGTTTTGGAACCAGAGTCAGCAAGGCCCTAGGGTTTGAGTGCTTTGAAAAAGTTCATTTTGAGGACTTATCTGAAGGCTGTTCACTGCCAGGCTGTTTGATTGCAAAATCCATTTCCAAATGGCCTGCTCATTTGCGAGAAGCTACCAGGGACGGTATATCAGGGAGGTGGTAGTGTCAACGTCCCGCACCCCCTAAGGAAGCACCCAGCTTTCTTAGGCTGCTGCCGCTGCTCCAGCTCACAGGCGCCCACCCTAACTCTCCATGAATTCACAAGCACCCACCTTGGGCCTAGTTCCTGGCCTGCCCTGAACCTCAGATCAGGCAGAGGAGGGCCATTTTTCATTAGAATGCCTGGATGACAACTCCCTGCGTTTATCCACCCGATCTGGTTAGAATAAAGGGTAAACTGCCCCAGTCCTATCCCCGAGGCCTCCTCCCAGCACCCCAAGCTGAGAATCTGCCCTTTCAATTCTCTGGAGATGGGAGAGGGGACAAAGGGAGAGCTGCAGCCCCCCCTCCACTTTAACCACCCAGCAGGTTATCCCAGGCCTGGGAGGGTCTGCAGCTGAGCCAGGGGCCCCTGGAAACCCTGCTCGAGTTAAAATACATCTATCTGCAGCATTCAGAAAATAGCTATCTACAGTATTGCTTTCAGCTATAATGGAAAACTGATGGCTTTTATCTCCCCAACTTTATGACTATTGATGGGATAGAGGCTGAGGTTTGATGACCATTTAATAGCCGACCCTGCGCAGTTAGGAGAGCATCAGAAAGCAATGAAAGCGCCAAGATGATTGTCTGGCAGAGAATTCTCTGCTGAGGTCCAGGAAGCAAAACAACCACCCTCCCCGGGCTCCAATGGAAAAAAAAAAATCAAAGTCATCATCATTTCTCTTTCTCCTTCCTCCTTTCTGCCATTGACCTCTGAGAGGCTGATCCAAAGGGGAGAGTGGGGTGGGGGGAGAAAAGGAATGCAGGCCTGAGCCCTTATGGAGAAAGGGAGGGCGAGGAAGTGGCTCCCGACTGGAGACCCCAAGTGATGGATGCCCCACATCCCCCACCCCTTCCTGCCCAGCCTCAAGTCCTCCGTGAACCACAGGGTTCCTGTGGCAGGAGGACAGGGACTCAGGACAGTCTGACAGCTCGCTGGGAAAGACCTAGAAGGAAAGGAAAGGCAGTGGAGTGATTTTCCCTTTGCCAGACCTGCTCTAACCTATAATCCTTCTGGCCTTAGACCTTGTGCCCTCAGCCTCTCCATGTCTCAGGCACCAAGACTTCCTGGCAATTCAGCACCTCCCCGCTTCTGGAAGGATGCCCCCAGCAGCCTCCTTTCTCCCACGGGTACAGAGCCAGGTCTGCAGGCCAGCCCAGTCTACTCGGAAATAGCACGCTTTTAAACAGGAGGGAAGCATTCTTTTCAGCATTCTGAGTACCTTCATGGATGTCTGTTCTCTCATTTCCTACAACCACCCTGTGGGGTTGGACAGGACAGATTTGACTTCTTTCCCTTTTTGATTTTAATAAGGAAACCGAGGCTCAGCGATGTTACATCCACCAAGTCAAGGACTCAGGTTTTTGACTCATTGTCCAATTTGCTCTCTGCCATGCTGAGCTGCCCGGCAGAACAAGACACTGTCTGGGAAGGCGTGCCCTGACCTTCTGTCCAGGTCCTGCCACTCACAGCCGGTGACTTTGTGCAAATACCTTCCCCTCTCTGGGTGGGGCAGTTTGGTATTGTTTATGAATTCCAAAAATGCATATTGGATTGTGTTTGTAAACTGGTCTGTTCCTCTGGCGTATTAGATTGTATTAGATTCAGTGGTTTCACTTTTACTTTATTAAATCAAGATAAGGGCTTTTCTTTGACCACGTCATTAGGGCGACTCGGTTTGAGTACCTGCCCTCCCCCCTTTGTGGGCTATATAAATGGATGCTCAATCAAACACAGAGAAATAAATACATAGAGAAGAGGAACACAGAGAGTTTAGTTTTGGGCACTGGAGCCCCAGGGAGAGGGTCAAGCCATTCGCCTGATAGTTTGCAGCTGAAGAGACCAGAGCCCTGAACAGCTGAGAAAACCCAGAAAGGAATGAGGCCTGGGGAGAGAGACAAGCCTTATGCCAGCCTACAGCTGAGATCAAAAGAAGCTGGGACCACAGAGCCTTAAGAGGAAGAGGAAGGCTGAACCCTCTAAGAGACAGGCAGCCGTCTCGCTCCAACACGTGGCAACAGACTTTGGTGAGGGAAGTAACTTATGCTTTGGCCTGGTAACTGTAAGCTTTTACCCCAAATAAATACCCTTATAAAAGCCAACAGATTTCTGGTATTTTGCACCAGCACCCTTTTGGCTAATACACTGGGCTTCAGTTTCTTCATCTAGAAAATGCCATTCTGGTTGGATGATCTTTAAGATCTCCCCTAGCTATGTCTCAAGGTGAATCCACAATCCTTGGGGCTCCCACCAGCCACATTTTCAGGCACAATGATGTCTTCACAGTCACCACCTTTCCAGACATCACACCTTTCTCCCATCACGAACAAGACCAAGGCCCACCAACAAAAGACGAACGAGGCCTCATCAGCCTTACCGGCTTCTGCATTCCCAGAGAGCTGGTCCCCTCCCACCCCTGCCCAAGTTCCTTGTTATGCACCAGCAGGGTCTCCTCTAAGTTGGTTCTCCTTCAAGCATATGCAGGGGTGAGGGGGGTGTGCAGCGGGCAGGAATCCCCAGAGCTCTCCAGGACACCCACCAGTGTGCCCACTGCAGGTGCTCTACCTGTACTCTGTGTGGGCCCCTCCTTAAAGGCAGGAGCCCAAACTAAAGCAACCAGAACACAAGGAGCCTGCAAACAGAGAGACTTCTCCTGACTGCAGCCAGAGCTGCCTTCTCCCCACTGCACTTCCGTAAGCAATAGCCAGAGGGAAGGGCCAAGACCTGTTTGCTTTCTCCCGCCCTACCTAACTGCTGGGAAGGGACAGCCCACATCGCCAGTGACAGCTCAGCACCTATTTCCATTGCAGGGCAGAGCCAACAGCTTCCTTACCTGGACTGCTGCTGCCCCCAAGTCTTAGGAACTCATTGGTTGCCACTGGGTAACTCCTGCTTATTGGTTTAGCAGGGATTTCAAATATCGTCCCTGTTGGAACTAGGAGAAAATCAGGAAGGTGCAGGCACCAATCCTTGCCAAGTTTATTTAAATCTCACCCAGAGAAACAAATCACCTAGGAAAATGGGGTGGAGAAAATATGCCAGCCCAGATCTGGGGACAAGAATCAGAGTCAAAAGAGGAGGGAGGCCAAATGCCCTGAATCTCTTTTCCTCCTCTGCTCTTGGGGCCCCCGTAAGTGGGGAGAAGACACAGCCTCATCATCCTTCTCCAGCCCTCCCTAATATGCCACTCGGACCCCGCTCTCAACATCATTTATTGTCCAGTTTATTTTTACGACGCCAACACACACACCTCTTCTCAAACTTTCCACTTGGGGCATCATCTTTCTTTGCATCTTTGGATGGCTGCTCAAGAAGTTTCAGCATATTCCCTTCTAAAATTCACTGGCTCCGTGACAGCCCTCTCCCCATGCGCTGCCTGAAGAAGTAAGAGGAAACAGACCACACTCTCCTTAGTAAGCCACCCCCTCAGAGAACAGCCCAAACCCACAAATGGAAACGCCCTGTGAAGACTTCTGGTTCATCCCAGCTCCTAGTCTCTCCCTTCAGCTCGACTGGGTCCTGAGTTAGGGACCCAGGAGCTGAGGGTCTCGTTGCCTCGGGATGCCCTTCTCTGAGTGTGTAGGAGGCAGTTGTCCCCTAACATCTGGCAGACTCAAGATCCAAACATAAATTATGTTAGGAGTGAATGGACAAGCGTACAAAGGTTAAGATGTTCATGTCACCCACAGAAGACACAAATGCAAAAGGAAAACTCTACTGCCATTAAAAACCAGTAAACCTACGTGTATTGAGAAATGTTAACAATATCTCTAAAGAAAAAAGAGCTGAAAAAAACAGCACGTACTGCATGATACTGTTTTTGTTAAAATACGTGTATGCATATTTTTTAAAGTCTGGAAGTTTATATTCTCTAAAATGTTAGCCATGCTTATTTTAGGCTGTTAGGATGGATAATGATTTCTCCTTTCTTTAGTATACCTTCCTGTCTTGTCTGAATTGTTTTTTATAGTGAGCACATACTGCTTTTTTATAATCAGCAAAAGCAGTAAAGTAAATTTCATCTTAAGAGTTAGGAAAAAAAAAAAAGAGGAAGGGAGGAAAGTGGAGGGAGGGGACAATAAGGGAAAAGAAAAGAAAGAAAAGAAAGAGGACAGAGAAAAGGAAAGGAAAGAAAGCATCTCTTGGATCATGCAATTTGATTCCTTCATCTGGCCCTGGGAGACGTAAGGTCCATATTTCAAGAGCTCAGAAGGGACCCAACACTCACCTGCTTCCTGTCAAGGGAGGCTCCGGCCTCTGCTGCATACCTCCGAGAACAGGAGACTCACCACCTAAAAGGCAATTCATTCTAATTGCCAAGATAATGAATTAGTCACTGGCCGAGCAGTATAACCCCTAACCCAAGACTCTTTCACCTGACTATATTTCTTCCCCTTATTAAGCAACAAGTTTATAGAACCCTAAGCCTGCTGGATTTGGGGACTGACAGCCGGGAGAACTGGGGGAGACCCTATGTGCTCAGTGCTTTCCCAGGGCATCTCAAAGCTGCAATCTCAACCACACACACACACTGCCCCAGCTGGCACCTTCTACTCCGAGCAGGACAGTCCCCTCCCTGCCTCAGACAAGCCGCGCTTCAGCATCCTCCTCCTCCTACCCCTTTTCCTCGAAGACTTCAAGGGAAGCCTCTGCCCCTAGGAAATCCTCCACTCTTTCTCGCCTGTCTCCACACCACCTTCTCTGACTCTTACAGCCACACTGCTCTCTCCTCCTCTAAACACCTACAGCAAGCAGCTTAATCCTCACGACACTTCATTAAACAGGGGCTCATCGTCCTTGTCCATGTTTTTGCACACATGAGTTTATCAACTCTTTGAAGGAACTAAGGTTTGCCATGTGCCTATGTGCCAAGCCCGATGTCCACTGCTTTCATTCAATCCCATAATGTATAGCTCAAGCCCTGCTCTCTCCCCAACTCTCATATACACTCAACTTGGCTGGCACTCCACCTGCATGTTCCAAAGGCTCTCAAGCAAGTTCAAAACCCAATGCTCTCCCTTTTATGCCCCAGACGTCCTCCTCCTCTTGTCTTCTCTCAGGAAATGGCATCACCCGCTAGCCAGCCACGGGGTCAGAAACCGTGGCATCACTCTGGACTCTTCCCTGCCCCTCACTCTCCACATCCAGTAAGTCACCAGTGCCGACCCAGAAGGTCTCTGACGGTCTCTGGGATTAGAGTCCTCCCCGCCCACTCAGCCCTGGCTCTATCTCAGGCCCCATCACAACGCAGTTTGCAGTTAGATTCCCTGTCTCCAGCCTTACCGTGCTCCAGTCCATCCTGCACACAGCTGCCAAAGGGCTCTTTCTAAAATACCGATTTCACCACGCCACTCCGCTCTCTTGCTTAAAATACTTAATGGCTCCCCGTTGTCTTCCCAGATAAAACCCAAAACCCTTGGCAAAATGTACCAGGCTTCTGGCGCCATCAGGTCCACCCCCTTTTTGTGAGGAACAGAATAGGTGCTACCCAGTCCATGCCCACTCTTCCTTCAAAATCAGCTCAGATATCATCTCGAAAAGCCTTCCATGGGGGCCCCCCTCACCTCACAGCCAGTGAGAGCCTTCAGGCTCCTCAGGGAAGGCTCTGTGGTTTGCCTCAGCTCCCTGGGTACGAAAAAGAGCTCCATGAAAGTCCTGTTGAATGGACTGCCAAGCTTCAACCAAGGTGTTAGCATCATTTTTACAGAGAAAACAGAGGCTCCACGATTACAGAATGATTAAAGAACTTGCCCAAAAGCTCACACAACGCTGAGGCGAGGCTGTGAAACCAGGGCTGCCTGGCTCTCCCTCATCACGCTGCTCTCTGAAGAATATGTCTTAAGAGTTTTCCCTTGGGAAGCAGATATGGCTCAAGCAATTGAGCTCCCACCAACCATATGGGAGGTCTAGGATTAGGTTCCTGGTGCCTCCAAAAGAAGATGAGTGAGACAGCGAGCTGACACAATGGGCTGGCGTGGCGAGCTGACGCAACAAGATGATGCAACAAGAGACACAAGGAGGAAAACATAATGAGAGAAACAACAAAGCAGGAAGCGGAGGGGGCTCAAGCGTTTAGGCACCTCCCTCCCACATGGGAGGTCCCGGGTTCTGTCCTTAGTGCCTCCTAAAAGGAAGACAAGCACACAATGAACAGACAGCGAGCACAAACAACAAGGGGGTGGGTAGAAATAAATAAATAAAATAAATCTATAAAAAGAATTTTTTTTAAAAAAGAGGCTTCCCTTGAGCACATCAGAGTGCTGAGGGCTCACTCCCAGTGGGTCTACTGACAGAGTCGCACTCTCACATGCTGGACTTAAGCAGAACATTTTGGGCCACAGGGCGTGTGGGCAGCTATACCAAAATGTCCCTCCAGCACTGTGAGAGGCAGCTATCTTGCTGTTCCTTTGCACATAACTGAATGTCCTCTATGTAGGAAGGTGCCCGTGCTCTCACTTGCTTATCCACCTCAGAGACCCGGGGAGAACAGGGCAACCTGCACAAGGTCCCTGGGTCTCCCAAGAAAGCCCCAGAAAGGGCCACGAGGCTGACAGCTGGCTCTGGGATACCAAGGACAGTGCCACTTAACGAGAAGGGTAGAAAGACTGCCTCACCTCTGGGGATCCCGACCCAGGAAGGCAGAGAGCACATCCCGAGGTCGGCCACTGGAAATGTCACACGGCACACCCCATGACACCGTGAAGACGTATCAGATTGTGAGTGGCACCGGGGACACCTCTCCAACACTCTTCAGCCTGATCTAAGTTCCTCCTCAATGAAGACGACTGAAAACAGAAAAAGCAACCTTAGGTTGCTCAAGAGAGCACAAGAGCTTGAAAAAAAGTCTCTTCCCACATTTTAAGAACTCTTCTATCAGCGGCAGGAGAAGGTGAATCAGTGGCAACCACAGTGACATGGAGAAGACATGGGAGGTGAGGATGATCACATTCGTGTATGGGGTCAGCATCAGAGACCCTCGGGCACGAGTTTCCCACACCCTGGGCTGTCCCCAGGGCTGCGGTGCCTCCAGACCACAGAGAGCCTCAGCACTGCCTCTGCCCATCCCTGCAGAGAGCCACGGCAGAGCACCTGAGATCACTGATGACAGCAGCAGCCCACCCTGTTCTCCTGGCCATCCAGACCCCCGCCCCACACTCCCCAAATCAAAGCCAGGGACTGGTTCTCTCCACTGAATCCACAGACGAGCAACTTCTCCATGCTGATCACGGTCCTTTTCCCTGACCAGCTCTGGTCAACCAACTGGAAAATATTTATTTAGCTCTAATCAGGTTTGGGGAAGAGGTCACCAATGTCCTCCATTCTGCCAAATCGAGTAGTTCCCTGTGTGACCTCTCAACAGCATTTGGCAAAGCTGTCCCTGCCCTCTTTTTCGAAACGTGTTCTTTTGACTTCGAGGGCACCATAATACTAAGGCCAAACACCAGGCCTTTAGAGTGTGCCAGGTGCACTCAGAGTGCCTCCTCTTGGGCTACACTCTCCTTTGGAGAGCCTACCCATTCCCCTGGCTTTAAACACCGTAAAGACGCTAACCACCCCAGAATTACAACTCCAGTCAAGCTCCAGATATGAACGTCTCAGAGACATCTCAAAATTAACATGCCCAAAATGGAATTCCTGATTTATCTCCCCCTCAAGTCTTCGCCATCTCAGAAGATGGTTCCACCATCCACAGACTTGCTCAAGCCAGAAACCTGTGAGTCATCCTTGAGTTCCTCCATCGCGCTCACTCCCACATTGAAGGTAAATCATTTCCGTCTTCAAAATATCTCAAATGTATCCACTTATCTCTATCCACACTGCCACCACCCTCTCTGAGCTGCCATCATCTCTACTCTAGTGAAACTAAAATAACCTCCCGCCTGGTCTCTCTGCGTCCATTCTTGCCTGTCCACGCAGTAGCTAAAGTAATCTTTTTATATCGCTATTTTAATGATGTCACTAGCTGACTTCAGAAGCTTCCTTCCACCTCGACTCAGAATAAGCCCAAACTGCTCGTCATGGCCTCGGGGGTCCTGTGTGACCTGGCCCCTGCCACACTGGGCAGTTACTGAGCAAGGCTAAGTTTCTTGCCCTTCCCCAGACTTCAGCACAAGCTCTTCTCCCATCTGCCCCACATTTGGCTCCTCCTTCTTTGGGTCTCCATTTAAATGACTTAACCTCAGATGAACTTATTCTGACCCCCCTTGCCCATGTAGGTCCCCCCTCCCTGCCTCAATTATTGTTTCTGCATCTGCCCTTTTTTTTTTAAGATTTATTTATTTATTTGTTTATTTATCTCTCCCTACCCCCCTGTTGTTTTGCACTCGCTGTCTGCTGTCTGTGTCTTCTTCTGTGTCTGCTTGTCTTCTCTCTAGGCAGCACCGGGAATCGATCCTGGCACCTTCTGGAGTGGGAAAGAGGCACTCAATCTCTTGTGCCACCTCAGCTCGCTGATCTGCTGCATCTCTCATTGTCTCTCTTCTGTGTCTCTTTTTGTTGCATCATCTTGCTGCGTCAGCTCTCCACGTGGGCCAGCACTCCTGCGAGGGCCAGCTCTCTGCTCGGAGCAGCTCTCCGCTCAGGCCAGATTGCTTTTTACCAGGAGGCCCCGGGAATCGAAACCTGGACCTCCTGTATGTTAGACAGGAGCCCAGTCACTTAAGCCACATCTGCTTCCCCTGGCCTATTTTGAAATGAACTATATACTTGTCTGTTTACTTGTTTATTGTCCATCTCCTCTACCAGACTATAAGCTCCAAGGGGGTAGGGACCGTTTCTATTGTGTTCTCCAGGGTATATCTAGCTTGTTGTCTGGCATGGAGTAGGCACATAATGAATGTGTGTTAAATAAACAAAATCAATACAGCAGAAAATATAAGAATATTAAAAAGTATAAATCTGGTAGGGCGAATAGGAAAACTACTAATGGAAAGCTCCATGCTAAGTGCCACAGGAAGGCCGCAGACCAGTTCTAGAGGAAGAGGTGGTCAGCAGAGGATTCAGGGAGACGGGGACCAAACAGACTTTGAATGGAGAGTAAAATACTAAGATTCAGAAGGTGGCAGTCTAGACAAGAAGAGAGCCCATGCCAATGAGTGGAAGAAGAAATCATGAAGCAACCCCATGTGAAAATGCAAGATCAGGGCAGCTGAAACTGTGCCCTTTCCTCTGTAAGAAAACACACATGTGATGCTGGGCACAACCCTTACTGGCTTGTGCACTCTCTACATAAGTGGCACTTCCTCAATTGGGTCAATCCTCTGCCAATCACCCAGAGATGCAGTGGAGGTTCTCAAACAGAACTCCACAAGGGGGAGGCTTAGCTAGTCAGGGGTTGCAGCTCGACTTTCTTGGGGGGTGAGCTTTGTGGAGTCCAGATGCCTTGGGGACAGCCTGGGCAAAAAGTTAAAGACACTTTCTGTCCAGCAGTGCTAACATTCCTTCAGTGGCAAGGAGGACAATGAATAAACCATCTCTTGCAGGCAAGAATACCTAGGTTGGAGCTTCTCTCTGTGAGTCTTTATAAAAGTAATTTTTAAACATTCTAGCCTTGTCCCACCTTGCCACAGAAAACTCAAGGAAGAGTCGTTTGGGAACCCTTGGCCCAGAGTTAAAAGCCAAACAACATGGACCAACATAGAATCCCAAGCTGAAAATGGCTTTTGGGATCTCTGGTAGGGCCCTCCCTGCACAGAGAGTCTCCTTCCACTGCTAACCCATCATTCAGGAAGGTGGTGGGGTTTTTTCCCTCCATGGCCACTCCTGGACACAGCTTCATCTGAGTATGGATGTGGCTCTTGGGTTCTGAGCTCTGCTCAAAGCCAGGCAGGCTACTAAATGACCATCTGTCTGTGGCTCATATCCCCCAAGAAAGGGCTGCTCTCCAGTGTCACCAGAGTGACTCAAGGAAGAATTAGTAGATAGCAGGGTAAAATTGGAATTTCACAAACATCTGAGTGAAAATGCTATCAGTTACTTTATAATGTGGCTCTAGTCTCCTTTGAAGAGGCAATAAACACAGGGTCCTGTCACTAGTTTGTAAGAACCATGGGGGCAAGGACCTCCACCGGCTGTATCATTAAATCTCCAGTTCCTAACATAATGCCCAGCCCAGAGGGGATGACCAATCAATATTTGTCAAACAAATAAAGGAATGGTCACAAGACACTTCCCTTTTCCTCCTGCGACAGGAGACCCCCTTGCCCCAGGAATGACTGGCTGGATTCCAGCAGTGTATCGATTCTGCCTCTCCCATGCCCATGGCAGGCATCACTAATCGATCACAGCCCTCTTTGCTACTGAGCCAGGAGGCAGATTCACAATCCTTCTCCAGACAGCTGCTCCTAGCTGTCCAATATATAAGGTAGATGTTCCTACGTTTTGGGAGCTCAAAGAAGCCTTTGAGAATCTAATGAGAGCAAAGAGTTTCTCGCTAAAAAATACACATAAAATTTTAAATAAGAAAATACACATAAAGCTCTGCATATAATTTCCAGATATTCGAGGACCTCTTCTTTAAAGGAAGTAAAGGCTTGGAAGCCCCATAGGCCATCCATCCCTGTTCAAATAATTTATTTGCTGCCATTTAGAGATGACCTGCTGAAGGCATTAGCCAAAGAATTCCACAGAAACTCAGAAAGAAGCTGTGGGACAATACCAAGGAGCCAAGAATCAAAACCATGACCCGTTTGTCTACACTGCCTAAAGATATTGGACACTTACCAACTTAGACAAGAGGAAGGTTTGCTAAAAGGACTCTCTGAGGAGAGCCTTGCAGCGAGAGGGGGCTCAGCTCTCTCTGCTTGGGAGACAATCCTCTCAGCCGAGGACAACAACCCCGGCACTAAGGGGCTCAGGCTGCCAGGGTAGCCCGAGGCTGGAATCTATTGATACACATCTTCAGCACCCAGAGGTTCAATTACAGCCCAGGATGTGGCACAGGGCCAGCAAGGAGTTATTTATATACTCTTGGCAGACCAAGAGAAACACGCCATTTCAGAGGGCCTCTTCCAAATGAGGCCTTGAAGGGATACCATTTACAGGACAATGGAATCAGCCTCCCCACAACCCCCCAACCACCACTGCATACACAAATCTGAGACCATACTAGCAATGAATGTAACCTGAGAGGACAGAAAATAAAACACTGGGTTAAAAAAAAATTTTTTTTTAAGGTAGGCCATAGCCCATTGGGGGACAAGAATGAAAGAAGCCCACCAAATTTCATGAATTCATTCCAAGCAATTCTCTGGGTTTTCCAGACTCTATATCAGAAGGCTTTTTAAAGTAAAAGCCACTCATGATCTTCCCCAGATCCTCCCTAATTTAAGTCTAAAGGCACATGGAATGTGAACCAGACAAAAATCAAAAGGCAGAGCCTGGTCTCTGAGGATGCAACTTCAAAACGAGTTGGCACTATGGGCAGTGCAGGAAGCTCCATCCGCCAGTCACTGACCCCAAACTGATCCTTGTCCAAAGGGTGGTGAAAAGATTCAGAAGTGCTTCCAATAAGCTCCAGGCCCCAGTAAGAAGATATCCTTGTTTAAATCCAAACCCCAGATCAAAGCAAGCCTTCAACACTTTATCGTTAGTGGCATTTAATAAGACAGCAGAGTGGAGTCTGTTAAATATCACGCGGGTGATGCATTAGTCCTGCCACCAGGTGTGCCCTACAGCAAATCAATGATCTTGCTTTAATATAGTGCCAGGACAGGTGAGCTCGGACAGAGCTGCCCCCCAAGAATCCTGGGCCAAAATTTGCTCAGCAAGAAGCCCAGGCGTGGCCAAGCCAACTCCCCCAGCAGAAGGCAGGAACAAGGGGGGCTGGGCTCAGACCTAAGAGCTATGGCACCAGAGCACAAGACATGTCCTGGGGAGAGGTCCAAGGATGCAGGCCTCATGTCTAAAGAATTAGCCTCCAGACAGGGTTTTCCATAACACACAGCAAGGCCAACTTCATTCATTAAAGTATCCAGCAGAGGGGTCCCCATTTCCTGTCCCAAACACCATGACATGGGCTCCCCCATTTTCACAGTAAAGTTCTCCGCCTGTGGTCCTGGCCCTAGGGATCCAGCAGAGGAGGTACAAACCAGGAGGAAGCCAGGCCAGAGAAGAGAAGGAAGAGCACCCCTTCCCAGGGCAGAGCGGAGAACCAAGTCCAGGCTCTCTGTTCTTGAGATGCCCATCTTGAGCCCCCTTGAACCTGCTGGTGCTGGGAATGGGCATCCACAGGGCTGCCTGGACATGGGCCATGAGGACAGTGCTACAATGGTCAGGAAGGCAGGCTGCAAACATATGGAAAAAAAGGCAGCTCCTCTGCTTCCAGGCAGGTCTCCTGGAAGACCTGGGAGGAGGGTCCTTCCAACACTTCTTCCCACACCATCCACCCTGCTGAGGCTTCTCTGGTCATCTCTTATAGCAAGAGCTTATCTCTCCAGGAATATAATCTCAAGTGGAGAGGGCAGGAGCAGGGGTGGAGGTAGACTGGAAAATGACTCTGATAGAATCAGAACCAAAGAAATGGAAGGGGCACAACTCACTTGGTGGAGAATCCTTATTGGATCAATGGAGAAACCATGGTAAAGAAGAGTGAAATGGCCCTTCCAGGAGAAGAGGAGCAGAGCGAGGACAAAAGGCAAGTTTCCAGGCTCCAGGGCACCCCAGCAACCACCTCCACCGCTCAGCCGCCATCTCTCTGTCTCCGTCTCTACTCCCAGCGCCTCTCTCCCACCTCACCTTGAGCCTCAGCCCTGTGTCCTAGGCACAGCGCTCTAAAGCACGTTTCACTGTGCTGCCGTACTCCCTGGGCTCCTGGCAGCCTAAATGCAGCTTCCACCCTTCTTCTTGACCTGCCACTTCCAGGATCATCCTTTAAATTTGCATGTGGATGGGTGTGTTGGGTGGGATGGGAGTCAGGAAGAGATGGGACTGAAGGAATACATCCTTGGAGCAAATGGAATTTCTCATGAACCCAGACCTCACAAAGTGAACTGTGAGCCTAATTCAACACAGCACTATTTTTGGGTCCTAGAGTTGCTATTATTAAATTTATATCCAAAGCTTGGAGGGAGCGCTTCTCCAAAAATGCCAACCCTTCGGTCCTAGGAATTCTCAGTCCTTGAATCACCCGATACTTAGCATTACTTAAATACCCTTTCTGGTTCCACATTGTAAAGTTTATCACCCTGTTTTCCTGTTCCTGGCTTCCCCCATCATTGGGGAGAGGGAAACCCTCTGGCTCTGAAAACAGACACAGCCATTCTCCAAGCCAGGATGTCTGCCCTGCTCCAAACTCGCCCAGCTAACTCAGAGCCACAGGCCCCCTAGCAGCTACACTGAAACAACACGAATACAGAGTGGATGCTAAAGGTCTCTGCTCAAGGCTCCTATTCAGATAGTGGGGCTTGACCCCAGGCCCCCTGCATTCCCATCTTTGTGGGTGCAGATCACCCACACAGACACATGGAGTTCTGAAAGCCCCACACTTGTTGTCACTGCTAGGCTTGGACTCATACTGGGCCTCACCTTCAAGTCCCTTTCCCTTGTCATTCCACGCACGCTGTGCAAGAGCCTACTGGACATGGTTATTTTAACACTCAGAACAAGCAGAGAATGTGTCTCATTTTAAGACTCCAGAGGCTCCCTGCTATCATGTTTTGGGAATTGCGTGGCCCATCAAGCTTCCCCTTTAACCTCAGCTCCCCGAAGCTCAAGGCTCAAGCTAAGTCTGCTAGATTACAGAGTTGCCACATGTGTTTCTTCCTCCTCTTTAAGGCTCTCAGTTTCTATTTCTAGGCATTCTATTGTTGCATGCATAGTTTTATTTTAAATCACCACAATCAGTTTTTGTAGGAGATAAGCATTGAGTTTTATTTAAAATAAGCAAGACAGAAAAGCCCATCTTCTTCACAAAGCTTTTCCTGAGCCCTGCAGCTGGCTCCTGGGATCAATCCCCTCTCTGAACCCCAGTAGCACTTGTTTTCCAAACCACACAAAGTAGCGCTTTCCCTTCAGTGTACACACAGGCCCCAGCTCTCCCACATTACAAAGAAAGCTTCTCCCCACTCCCAATTCCACGTTCCTTCCAAGAAGGTGCTTTATACCCACTGCCTCTATTTCTCCCCTGCTGCCATGCCTTGGCCCCACAGCAAACTGGCTTTCGCCCTCCACTCCTCTTAAAGTGCTCAGAGGGTCCTGCACACAAGTACACACACATGCAAGTGCACACACACACCCACATTCTTCATGAGGCACCATGTCACAATCACAGCTTCCTTCAGTAAACCTCTTCCTCCTCTGGTTTCTGGACCCACTCTCTCCTGGTTGTCCTTTAACGTCCCCAGCCTGCCCCTCCCTCTTAGGCACCACTTCCTTCGTCCCTCCCTTAAGTACTGGTCTTTCCAGCAGAGGCCTGTCCTCGTTATCCACACCAATGGCCACATTTATCAACTAAACACAGAGGATGCCCAAACCCCTAGGTCTCTCCACCCTGTGCTCTCCAACCTTCCACTCACCGTCTCACCGTCTCATTCGCTCTTGTGCCTTTAATCACCAACAAGGTGCCCAAAAAAATCCCAAGCCCATCTCTCCAGCCTCTTTTCTGAGCTCCAGAACAAGCCCAAATGGCCACCCCAAGACAGTGCCACGGGACACCCCACCGGCACTTCAAATGCAGCACGTCTGCCACCACTCCCCACTGACTGGCTCCATCGCCCGACAGTTATTCAGACTAGGAACCACGGCGGTCGCCATTCATGTTCCATTCAACTAACGCTTGCAGAGAGCTAGCCAGGTGCCAGGCTCCAGGTGCAGAACTCAGGTGTGCAGTAAAGAAAACACAAATGGTTCTTGCCTTCAGGGAACTTTCAGTCAGTCACCCAGTCTCCTTACCAATCATCTCTGATCCACTTTTTCCATCCCCACAGCCACTATCAGCCCAAGGCAGTGGGCTGCACTAGAAGGAAAGCAGTACAGTGTTTAAGAACATGGAGCCAGACTAGGTGGGCTGGAATCCTAGCTCCAAAATGTATGAGCTGTGGGGCTTGAGGTAAGTTACTTAACCTTTCTGTGTCCCCGTTTCCTCATTGGACAGATAAAGATGACAACAGCACCTACCTCATTGCTTTGTTGTAAGGAGTCAATGAACCTCCTCGCTTTGTTGTAAGGAGTCAATGAGATAAACCATATAAAGCCTTGAGAATATTGCCTGATATATAATCAGCAATCTATAAACACCAGCATCTTCTGTGACTACTGTTTCTATGGCAGCCTCCCCTCTGGCCTCCCCAGCTCATGGCTACCATGCATGCCCACCACTGCAGTTCCCCATAAGCCCAGGTCTCTACCCTCCAGCCTTCCCATAATGCTTTTCCAGCTGACTCGCTCCTGGTTTTCTCCTTCCCATTTTGTAAGGCTCCTCTGGAACCCCAGCTGAGGCATATGCTCCCTCCTCTGGGAGCACACAGTCCTTGCCTCACTGAACTGTGATTGCTGCCTTCCTTGTCTGTTTCCCCACAGAAAGCAGCATGTTCACCTCTGCATTTGCAGGGCTTGGAACCAAACTCTGCATGAAATAAGGCCTCAGTAAATGACTAACAAATAAATAGGAAAAAAATGGGAATTTTCAACTTACTATAACAAAAAAGGAAAACCTTGCTAATAATTAGGCTAGGTTTATTAAACATTTACTATATGCTAAGCTCTGGACACATGTAATCTAATCCACACAATAACCCTGTAACGTGGATATTTTCACTCCCCTTTCACAAGTGAAGGGAAAGAGGCTCAGGAAATTCAAAACTGGTTCAAAGGCACACAGCTGGTAAAAGGTGAACCCAGGATTCAAACCCAGAACTATCAGAACCCAACACCAGACTGGTTCAGCTCTCACTACGGAGTGACCCACCTCTTGGATTTATTTATGAGAACTCCTGCCCCAATTGCCCGTGAGCTCTGTTGGCATATTAGGTAGGGGCTTCCTTTAGAAGTGGGACTAAATTCTTTGAAGGTACCTTTTCATTCCAAGGCTCCAGGAGTCTATAACGCTACTTTGTAAGCTCCTTGAGTTGTCTATCTCAGTTTCCTTCTCAATGCTTAGCATGAGGCCAGGCACACACTAGGTCAACATGAACATGTGCCGAATGAATGAATGAGCAGTGGGTGGATGGATGGATGAATGAATGAATGGAAGAGTAGATGACAAGTCATTTTGCACACATCCAAGTCAGTTTTAACCTGTTGACATTTTTTGCCAGGCCCAAGGTCAAAATCCAACGACCCCCAGGCAGGGGATGCAGAGAAGGGAGAACACCAAGCAAGCCACGAGAGCACGCACCCGCCGACACCCTCCAGAGCCGCAGCAGGACAAGGAGCCGCGCTCTTACCGGCATAGGTGATCGGTCCGGCAAACACCACGGAGGTCCAGGCAATTGGGCTTCTCCTTGTCCTCGTAGGAGCAGCTGGGCAGGATGGTTTGCCGGCGGCGCTCAGCGCACGCCTGGTCTTGGCAGGAGCAGAAGAGCATGCGGTAGGTGTACTCGCTGGGCACCCGGTCGAAGAACTGGCGCAGGGCCTTGTGGCACCTGCGGCGGTTGCAGCGCTCGGTGGGTGAAATCTCGCGGTTGCAGATGGAGATGTAGGAGGAGCGCAGCTTCTTGCAGTTGTCATTCAGGTTGCAGGCCTTGGCAGCATCCAGGCAATGGTTGCTCTTGGCACTGACCGCTGGGTCTGCCCCTGTCCCTGGAGGCGGAAGGAAGAGGGTCAGAGGCCCACACAGGTGCGTTGGAGAACTCGGCCGGCCGCCCGCTGGGAGACACGTCCCACTGCTCAGTATGCTTCCTCGTGCCCGCTCTCTGCCTCACCTTCCTCATCTGTAAAATGGGGTAACTTAATAGGACCAACCTCACTAGGTTGTGGTGAGGACTAAATGTGTGAATATATATATGTATAAAGTGCTCAGGACCACACCTGGCACAGGGAGCTGTACACAAGGTGAGCTACGATGATGGTGCCGATCAATCCAAAGTTTCATTTAAAACTTAACACAAGCAACAGGGTTGTTTACAGGTCCATGGACAAAAGTGAGAAACGGGGAAATAAAGGGAAAGAGGCTCAAGATGGCGCAACTAGGTGGCAGGTGGCAGGCCCCCAGTGCCCTGAGCTCCTGTCCTGTTGCTCACAAACCACACGCCGCCCGCCCCAGCCACACACACGAGCAGTGCCACTGGCAGCTGGGCTGGGACAACCCTCCATACTGGAATCCTTAGCATCTCCGACCCGAGGGTATAAGATGCCAATAGCCCCCCTACCATCATTCTCGTCCCCCCCACTGTAACCACAAAACTGCCTCCCATTTCAAAATGTCCCCCAGAGAGGGGGAAGAGGGTTTACTAACCCAAAAAGGAAGCACTGGCTGCAAATCCCAGCACTGTGAGGTCAAGGCAGAAGCCCAGAACTAACCAAAGAGCAGGGATGCTGGGACTCTGGTGTTGACCTCACGCTGCCCCTGGAGTGAACATCTTGGGCACAAAGGAGGATTCCCAGAAATCACGTTCGCTCTGTCATGGCTGCCTCCACCCCATAAGTCTCAGTTATTCTGAGACATGGCCCAGGGCCACCGGACCCTCTGCCACCAGCTGATCTCTCTTGGCTGCCCTGCTGACAGCAGAAGGGAGGGGAGGTGGGAAGCCAATCTGCACGTGCCCTCCTGAGAAGTTCTGGTGAGAGCTGGATGGGAGGAGCATGGGGAGAACATCTAACCAGACCTCTTTATTTCACAGATAAGGAACAGGGGCCCCAAGAGGGCGAGTGGCTTCCCCAAGGTCAGCCTGCACACTGGTAGCAAACCAGAGCCAAAACCCAGAGCACAGATCAGTGCCATGTGTGCCAGGGAGAACCATGGGCTTAAGCTCATTGCTCATCCACCCAACAAATACTGTTCCATATTGATTGAGCATCCCCTCCATGCACGGGCCCCCATCAGGAGGAGGCAGACAGAGGCCATGCTGTCCCTTCCACTGGCCAACCCAGGCACTAAGAATTTCCTGCACACAGCTCCAGATATTCTCACTCCTTGACCACAAAAGATCTATCACCTCTGCTAGGTGCTGTAAAAGGAGGCTCCACTCTTGAAGAGCTCATATATTGAGCTAGAGGCAGTACACATCACAGTGGTTAAGACTGGGCCTTCCAGAACTGAACCATCCAAGTCCAACTCCCGGCCCTATTACTTGTTAGCTGTATGACCTTAGGCAAATCACTGAACCTTCCTTTGCCTTAGTTTCCTTAACTGTAAAATAGTTACCACATATGGTTGTTGTGAGCATAAATGAGATACCTTGGGTCAATTTGCTCTCTCCCACATCATAATTTTATCCTTTCTAATAGATCATTCTCATTACCGACCACACTGCCCATCTTAAAAAATAAAGACCTCCTCATGGCCATACATCCCCCTCAAGCTACCACCTATTTGTGCTGCTCTCCTTTAAAGCAAAACCTCTCAAATGAGTTTATCCATACCCACTGTCTTGTTTCTCTCCTCTTGTTCTCTCTTGAACCCATTTCAGCCTCGCATCTCACCCCTCCACACAAAGGCTTCTGGTCAATGGTCTGGAGTCCCTGAGCCTCATCTTAGCCCATCAGCAGTGTTTGATCACACCCTCCTGCCTGATCCCTCACCTGCTTTCCACTCTCTTTGGGTCTTCCTGCTACCTCCCTGAACTCTCCTTCCTTTGCTGGGTCCTCTTTCTCTACCCCCGGAGCTCAATCCTCCTCTTTATATATGCACCCACTCCCTGAGGGTCTCATCTAGTCTCCTGGCCTTAAATACCAACAACGCGCTGTCAAATCCCAAATTCGTATCTCCAGAACAGGCCAGTCCCCTGAACTCCAGACTCATCCATCCCACTGACATCCCGACCTGAAAGGTTAATACTCGCAACGCAAACTCAGCATGGCCAAAACCAAACCCCTGGTTTTCCCTCAAGCTTGCTCCCCTGCCATCTTCCTCATCCTGCTGGGAACAACTGCATCCTTCTGGCAACTCAAGCCAAAATTCTTGGCACTTCTTCCTTGACTCCTCTCTCATTCACGCACCGTGTCAGGAAAACCTCAAAATATATCCAGAATCCAACCATTTCTCACCACCGTCACTGCTACCACCTTCATCCAAGCTCCCTCAGTGCTTGCCTGAAATTTCCTCACCGGTCTCCCTGCTCTGCCCTTGCATGCCTATCCCATAATAGTCTTCTCTCATCCCAGCGTAACTGAAGTGAACCTTCCAAAGCCTAAGGCAGTCACTCCTGGGCCCCAAATCTTCCATTTTCTGTGATGGTTTGAAGCTGTACAGACCCCAGAAAAGTATGTTCTGAGAGGTAATCACTCCTGTGGATGTGGACCTATGGTAGATGGGACCTTCTGATTAGGTTATTTCAGTTAATGCGTGGCCCAGGGTGGGTCTTAATCCTCTTACTGGAGTCCTTTATAAGAGAATGAAATTCTAGCGAAAGGAAAGAAAACTACAGAAGCAAGAAGCTGAAAGCAACAAAACCCAGAAGAGAAGGGGGAGCCCAGCAGATGCCGCCACATGTCTTGCCATGTGACACAGGAGTTCAGGATCCCTGGCATCCAGTCTGCAGGAGGGAGGCATCATCTTGAGGATGCCTTGATTTGGATATTTTCACGTCCTCAGAACTGTAAGCTTGTAAGCTAATAAACCCCCGTTGTACAAGCCAACCCGCTCTGGCAGCCTAGCAGAGTAGAGCAGCTTCCCAACCTCATGCAGAAGAAGTCCTTAGCATGGCTTACAAAGCTTGATATCTGCACTCTCCAACAGAGTAGCAACCAGGTGCATGTGGCTATTGAAACTTGAAATGTGGCTAGATTTCTGTCCAACATGGGGCTGTCTTTTTGCCCTGGAGCCACCCCTTGGGTTGGTTAAATCTACGTAGCAGTCTGAGGCTCTCCCATCGCAATTCTTTCTTCCTTCTTTCCTTCCATGGGTGTCAGATCTGCAACATAGTCTAAGGCTTCCCCTGCCCAGTCCTGCTGACTCCTTCTTTATGATTCACAGGTGTTACCCCCAATAACCTCTTGCTCTCCTAATTGAGACTGACCCTCTGCTTACCAGAGGACCTAACTCTCACAAGAAATATGTGAATAAATGCTTCTTCTAAAAAAATTCAAACATTACTTAATATAAATAATATTTTGGATATATTTAGTTAAATAAAATATATCATTGAAATTAAAAAAAAAAAAAAAAGAAATGTGGCTAGTGCAGAATGAGAGGTACACACCAGATTTTGAAAATACACATCAGATTTTGACAACTTAGTAAGAGAAAAATGTTTCTCACATTCATTACATGCCAAAGCGATACTATTTTAGATATATTGGGTTAAGCAAATGTACTCTTCAAATTCATTTTACCTCTATCTTTTTCACTTTGTTATTGTTGCTACTAGAAAATTTTAAATTACATTTGTGGCTCATTATTATATTCTCATTAGCCAGCACCCCCTCTCCTTTGCTGACCTCATCTCCCACTTCCCTCTGCCTGGCTCACTCTACTCCATTCTGGCCACACTGGCCATCTTGCCCTTCCTAGAACAGGCCAAGCATGGCCTGACCTCAGGGCCTTTGGACTTGCTGTTTGCTCTGCCTGGAAGGCTTCCCTGACCCCAAGACCTATAGAACTCCTTTTCTTGCTTCTTTCAGGTCTCTGCTCAAATATTGCCTTATCCATGAGTCCTTCCTGACCAACCTTTACATAATAGCAACCACCTCCCCTCCTCTCTTTACCCCTTACCCTCATTGATTTTCCCCCAACACTCACCTCCATCTGCCACACCATATATGTACTTATTTGTTTGTTTGTATCCAATCATAAGCTCTAGGAAAGGCTCTGTCTGCTGTGCTCACTGATGTATCCATAATATTCAGAACAGCTGGAACATGGTACGTGCTGAATAAATATTTGATGAATGAAAGAATAAATGTACTTAGAACAATGCCTACTTAATAAGGGCTCAAAAAATATTAACTAATATTGTTAAGGAGACAAAACAGATACAGAGGAGGCAACGGTGGTCAATACAAGATTAAGTATTTTATCAACGTGGTCAAAGCCCAGAGGGGCTCGGAAGACGAGGTGAGGGGGTGGCGGATGAAGACGAAGCCACCTACCCCAGAGTCTTGCCTAACTGACAAGAGACCCCCTCTTCGGTTCTATGAAATAAAATGAGGAAACAACTTCAGGCTTGTTTTCCTAATCACTCAATTAGCAAATCTCCACCGAGGGCCTACCATGTGCCATGCACATCCTCAGACTCTGAGGCCACCACCCTGACACGTGGCTGGGGACACAAGGGAGCTGGCAACGCCAACGCTAAGTTCTGCATCGTGCTGGGGAAGTGCAGGTGCTGTAGGAACACTGGGGAAAGCTCCCTGCCCAGACCTGGGGGTTCAAGGCAGGCATCACAGAAGCAGTGACATCTCTGTCAAAACCTAAAGGATGCGTAATAAGCCAAGAGAGGTGGAAAGAGGCCCCGGCAGAGGGAACAGCAGGGGCCGAGACTGTGAGGGACTAAAGGTGATTCAGTATAGCTGAAAAGAGACTAAAAAGAGGGACTGGCAAGAGACGAGGCTGTAGAGCACCTCAGCAAGGGTTAGATAAAAGCGGACTTTGTTGGCCACTTCAGGGCACTTGGCCTTCCCCAAGCAATCCTTGGAGCTGCCCCAGGGCTGGCAAGGGCTTAGGAACACCTATCAACGCAAAGGCTATTCTGGGGGAGCCGCCTCCCCAGGAGGGGTTCTCCCTGACCAGCCAGGGCTTGCTTTCACACTCATTGCACCTGTCGAGATGGCTGGCTGGCGGGAGGGAAGAGAGAAGCAGCCGGGGCCATGGTGGAGGAGAGGGACTGCCGGAGAAGGGCTCCAGAGAGGAGCCGGGCGACAACGCAATCAGGAACGACAGCTAATTTAGGCCTGTGGCTGCTTTGAGGGTCCCCAGGTGCTCTGTTCCCGCTCCTCTCAGCATGTTCCTGAGCTAATGCCCGAGTAATTATAGCCTCAGTTGCTTCCACTTGGAGCCTGAATAGTGAACGCTTCTGCTAGGGGATGGGAAATGTAAACCCCTGGGCCAAAACTTGGTAAATTTCCTAGGAAAAAAAAAAAATCAAGAAATGCAGCAACAGTAACAGAACTTGCCTAGTTTCTGGGAAGGTGCCCCTCCCATCTTCCTGAGGGGGAACAGTGGGGGAGGGTGGGGGACCCCGCTCCACCATGGAGAAGGGCCCCGGAGCACTCTGGCTCTCTCTCCAGGCCCTTCCCCAAGCAGGCTCCTGCCTACGGTTTTCATCACCAGTGAGACAGTCACGTCTGTGTGCAGCACAGAGTCTGGCACACGTGAGCATAAAAACGTGCCCACCCAACAGACCCGTGCATGTGGGTGTGTTTGGGGAGGTGGGGGAAGAGGGGGCTTCTCAATCATCTCCCTGCCTTTCGGTCCACCAGCAAAGCTCTTCTCCATTCGGTCGGCAAGGAAAAAGGAGGCAGGGATTTCCAAACGCAATCCTCACCCGGCTGCAGGCTGCCAGCCCCCAAACTAAAATGTGCAAAATGGCAGGACACGGAGTTCAGGAAACCTAGGCCCCCGGCCCCCTCCCTGCACAGAGATGTGAGACCACCCAAGACCTGAGAGGGACTAGGGGCTAGAAATGCCTCCCAGGCCTGGCTGAAGTGGGAGAGCCCAGCCCCGCCCCTGACCCTCTCCAGACACATGTTCCCACTTTCACCCCGTGTGGGTCTCCCATGCCCGCTGAGAGGAGGAGATACAGACCAGATGCTCCAAGGAGTAGATGATAAACAGCTGCCCAAGGGAGAGTGAGGAGAGATTTGACAACACTTGGCACAACACTTGGCACTAAAACCTTGGTGAATTCATCCTCCCAGCCTCTGGGGACATATGTTGGCTTCATTTTCCCCTCCCTTCTCCTCCTCCCACTGACAACAGCCCCTCAGTGGGAGCAAGGCAAGGGGGAGCGCAGCCAGAGTGAGGCCAGCAGCAGGCTTCAAACCCGAAGCTCCAGCTCCAGCTCCCCGCATTCCATCCCCCCAGCCGAGCCTCCCCCAGCCGAGCCTCTCCTGGGGAGCTGCCCTGAGGCAATGCCCCATCTCCACCCCAGGCTGCCCCCCAGACACTGGGGCACCAGCAGCCAGGTACATGAGCACTCTTCCAACTGATACTTTTTAAAGAGTTGTTTGGCATTTCTACAGAGCTACGTTTACCGAACTTCGAACTTCGGTCACTCAAGCACCACCTCTATGATTTTGGCCATATGACAAGTACACTCTGTTCTAACCCTGAATTTTTTCTTTAAATGCCTTAATTCTTCAGTTAAATGAAATGTTTAGATTTATTAACTTGACTCCCTTTTAAAAATTCCAGTACCGACCTAGATTTGTCCTGAACAATAGTATCTATATTTTTCTGCATTTTTCTAAGGCATATTAAAATGCATTGCAGGGGGCGGATGTGGCTCAAATGGTTAGGTGTCCGTTTCCCATATGGAGGGACCAGGGTTTGATCCCCAGGACCTCCTGGTAAAATAAAGAAAAATATAGAAGGCGGGCACGCCGTCAGGCCCCGCGAGCGGGCGAGGCCCCAGGCTCCGCAAGTGGGCGAGCCCTTAGGTCCCGCGCGGGCGTGCCAGACCCTACCGAGCCACGCAGCAAGATGACGACGTAGCAGGAGAATGACACAAGGGAGAGCCAAGACGAGACGTGCCGAAAAACCAGGAACTAAGGTGGGCACAGGTGGTAGGAGGTTCCCAGGATTGAATCCCAGTGAAGACAGGAGGAGAAGGATGAGAAGAGAGGGCAGAAAACAGACACGGAGAATTGCCCAGTGAATGGACACAAAAACAGCAAAAACGGAGGGTGGGGGGGAGTAAAAATGGATAAAAGTAAATAAATAAATCTTTAAAATTAAAAAAAAAAAAAAATGCACTGCTATAAAATTAAAAGTATTTATTCTACCAGCAGCCAGAGATGTGCACACCACTCTCAGGGAGGTGGCTGATGTGGAGTAGAGGTCTGTAACCTTAGGTGACCTCAGGCATCCCTCCAAGAGCCTGTTATACACAGATGCACAGGCCCCATCCCAAACCTCTCCAGTCAGGAGCCCTGTGGCTGGGTCCCAGGCATCTGGTTTTAACCAGCTCCCTGTGATTCCGAAGCTGCCTTCCAAAGTCTGAGACTTAGAAGAGAGGCTGAGCTGGCCACGGCCTGCTCCCAAAACGCACCCACGCATCCCATCCATGCACAATTTAACAAACCCGCCTTCGGCAGAAGCAACTCAGTGGCCCTCTGTTGTCACCAGAGTTGTACTCAAACAATGGGCTCATCAAGGAAGAGTTTCTAACCACAAGCGGGCATCTACCTGGGGAAGCAGGATGAGACACTCGCCATCCTGATACATCTAAGCCAGTGGGGACCCAGGAGCATTTCCGTGACCCTCTGGCATCTTAGGCAACTGCAGGCTAGTTGCGTGCCCCTAATCCCATTTCCAGCCCAGTGGGCCCCTGTACCAAGCTCTGGAGCTCTGCCACTAAGCTGGGAGTTCAGGAAACCTGGGCCCTAATTCACCAGCCATGTGAGACCCCAGGCAGATCCCTGTCTCTCTGGGTCTCATCTTATCAGCTTCCTTGCCTGAAAAAGGAAGGTTCTTGGAAGAAATGGGTTCCTACATTTCGTGACTTCTCTGCCCACCCATCCCAAAAGTTCTATGGACAGAATCTGAGAGCAGGGAGAGACTGGGAAAGTGCCCCTCGTCCCATCCCATTTCTACAAGCCAGAAGTGCAGGCCAACCCTTACAGGCTGCAAGGGGTCTACTGTGGTCCTGTGTAATGACATACAGCACGTATGTACACAGTAACATGCACATCACAAAGTGCTCACAGCCACACCGGCCTCCGCCACCTACAGCCAACAGGCGGTCTAACAGCTGTCAGCCAACAAATATTTTCTAGCACCAACTATGTGCCAGGCCCCAGAAATCCAGCTTGTCTCCAGGGCTTTCATTCTAGGGAGAGGAAGATGGTAATAAACATATAAGTAATTTCAAGTACTGGTAAATGCGATGAAAGAAAAGAAAAGAAGGGGAGTCAGAAGAGGATGACTGGGAGGTGACATGTGAGTTGAGACCAGAATGATGGACAAAAGTGAAACATGCAAAAAAGCCAAGGTAAAAGAACTCCTAGCAAAAGGAAGAGTGAGTGCAAAGGTCCTGAGGCAGGTGTGGGCTTGGCAAGCTCACAGTCAAAAGAAAGGGTAAAGGGAAGCGGCTGTGGCTCAATTGGTTGGGCTCCCATTTACCATATGGGAGGCCTCGGGTTCAATTCCCGGGGCCTCCTGGTGAAGGCAAGGCCCCTTGCGGTGCGGTGAGCTGGTACAGCGGGATGGCCCAGCAAGGGGAGACGAGCGGACACGGAGGAACACACGGCAGATGGACACAGCGGGCATGGGCAGCAAGGGGGGGATAAATAAATAAATAAAAATAAATCTTAAAAAAAAAAAAGAAAGAAAGAAAGGGTAAAGTGGCTGATGCTTCCTGAATGAGGCAAACATTAGATAGAGGTGAAGGCAGAAAGACATTCAGGGGAGATCACGTGGGGTACTTGCAGAGCAGAGTGGGATCTTTAGATTTCATTATAAGATGTAAAGTATTTGGAGAGCTTTAAGGGGGTTGGGGGTTGTTTGCTTTGGAAAGATCACTCTGGCTGACATATGGAAGACAGACTGTATATGGAAGGGAAGGGAACAGGGGAAGAGAGGTGGTCGAAAGAGGAGACCAGTGACAAGGCTGTTGCAATAGCCTGGTAGAAGATGGTGGTAGCTTAGACTGTGGTAACTTCAGAGATGGTGAAAAGTGAGCAGATACTGCATAAAATTTAGAGATAAATCCAACAGGGTGGGCTGGATGTGGAATTTAGGAAAAAGAGAAATCAAGAAAAACTCCTAGGTGTTTGGCCAGAGCCCTTGGGTAGATGGTGGATGGTTAGTGAATTGGGAAAGACTTGGAGGGAAGAAGGAGGGGCAGAATTCAATCAATATTGGCAGTTTTCGACTTGCTAAGTTTGAGATGCCTTTTAGATACCCACGTGGAAATGTTGAAAATGCAGAAGGATAAACAACTCTGGAGTTCAGGAGAGCAGTCTGGGCTAGAGACATAAAACGGAGCATAATTAGCGTAAGAGGCTATTTAAAGCCACATGACTAAATGAGGCTGCCTTGGCCCAGGGTGAAAATAAAGGACATAAAAAGCACCAGGATCGAGCTCTGGGGCCCCTCACTTAGTGGCACCAGTAAAAAAGCCTGGGAAAGGAGTAGGCTATGAGGTGGGTGGAAAATCAAGAGACACGGGTTTCATGGAAGCCCAGAGAAGAGTTTCAAAATGGAAGCCAATCAAATAATTAGGAGGTTGTGCCCAAGGAGCCCATGGGTAAGCAGAGAGGTAACTAACAATGAGATGTAGAAAAAGCCAGGGCTGGATAGGGAAGGCGGCGGTCAGGGGGCGGGGGGTATGGAAAGGGAGGGGTCAGGAGATGAGATTCCTGGGGGCCACCCACTGTGTAGCACCTCCCTCCAACACCTCTCAGTCCACTTTCTGAACATCCACTGAGTCAAACACGGCTGGAGAAATCTGACAAGGCTCCTGCCCTCCTGGAGCTTACACTCTATTAACAGGAGAGAGTAAAATCAATAAACACATGTAAACCTTCCCCTTAGATAGAGGCTCCCTCTTGGAGCTTGATTAACGCCCCTGCTCAGGGCTGCCTCGGAATTTTTAGGATCTGACTGGGCCACCGACAGAGCAAACTTGTGCAAGTTATGTAGCCTCTTTGAGACTCCCTTTCCCGTAAAATGGAGCTACAACACCCACTCTGCTACATGGCAGGACGAAGCTAAAGATTCAGTGGGCTACTGTACATGCAAATGCCTCCACTCAGTTCCCAGCCCACAGGATGTATCCACAAATGCTTATTTAAAAGTTTGCAGGGGGTCGGATGTAGCTCAACTGGTTGGGCGTCCGTCTCCCATATGGAGGGACCCGGGTTCGATTCCCGGACCTCCCGGTAAAAAAAAATTAAAATAAAATAAAAGTTTGTTACTTCATGGGGAGCAGATGTGGCTCAAGCAGTTGAGCGCCTGCCTCCCACATGGGAGGTCCCAGGTTCGGTTCCCGGTGCCTCCTGAAAAAACAGAAACAAACAACAAGCAAAACAAACAAAAAAACCAACTCAGGAAGCCGATGTGGCTCGGTGGTTGAGCACCAGCTTCCCACAAACGCGGTCCCAAGTTCAATCCCCGGCCCCTGATACCTCAAAAAATAAAAATAAAAAATAAGTGTGTTACTTCAGTAATACTGTAATATTTTTGCAGCAATTGCAAAGAAGATACATCAATTCTAAGGGACAATATTGGGAGGTATAAAGGAGTATGGGATTTTTCCTTTTGGAGTAATGAAAACTTTCTAAAATTGACTGAGATGATGACAACACAACTGTGATGAAAATGAGAGCCACTGAGAGTACACTTTGAATGGACTGTACAAAGCACGGGACTGTATAATACAGGGAATCCTGTGGTGGATTGTGATTAACAGAACAAATATGAGAACATTCTCTCATGAACTATAAAAAAAATATCTAGTACTAATACAGGGGGCTAATAATCAGGTGGGTTGGGGGAAAAATACACCAAATGTAAGATACTGGCTATAGTTAGTAGTCATATTTTGACGAAGCTCTTTCATATGTGTAACAAATGTTTCACAACAATGCAAGGTGTTGGTGATGGGGTGATGTATGAGAGCCCTGTGTGATGACATGCATGTTTGTTTTGTAAGTTCACAACTTTTACTATACACTTATCATTTATGTATCTTCATGTATGAATTACATATTTCAATAAAATGTTTTTTAATGGAAAAAAAAAATGTGTTACTTGACTGGAAAGCTCCCCACCATAACACCCTACTAGTAAAAGAAGCCAGTCAAATGTGCCTTTCGCTCCAGCCCCTACAAGGTCTGCCCCAAAAGATCAAAGCTTCCCCATTCCACCCCTCAGTAAGCAAGTAAGCCTTGGAGTACCTCTGCTCCACCCAGGAAGTCCACGAGTGCAGGCCCTTGGGGAATCTTTCTCACCCCTGGGTCCCCACGCCCCTAGGAGTGGGGGCCAGGAGCCCACACCATCTAGCAGGAAGTGGTTCCTCAGTTTCCACAAGAGACGACCTGCCAATCCCAGCAGGCCTCGCTCTTGGGCCCCTCAGTCACGGACAAAGCCCAGAATAGGTCTGAACCCTCACCCTCCACCGCTCCGCACGTCCAGGTGACGACCCCGCTGCCCTCCTCAAACCTTCCTCTAGAAATCCC
The DNA here is from genome assembly GCA_026826555.1 of Tolypeutes matacus. NCBI lineage: Eukaryota > Metazoa > Chordata > Mammalia > Cingulata > Chlamyphoridae > Tolypeutes > Tolypeutes matacus. Next base: position 2,388,924 of record JAKSZT010053830.1, on the reverse strand, counting down.
AGTCCATGATCAGCAAGTCCCTTCTATCCTTTCTCTCTGAACCTTCCCCTCACCTTCCAGCCCTGACCCGGTCAGCTTAACACAGCACAGCACTGTGGCCTCCACAGCACTCTCCAGAGGCAGCTGCTTTTGGAAGCAGGTCAACCTGCCAAACATCGACGTGACGGAGAGGCAAAGTGACTGAAAGCCAATTCCACCAAACTCTATTTGGAAGCTTTTGAGCACCATTTTACATTTTGTCAAATTTTAACCACTTTTGGAATTCTTCCTCCAGTTCCCCAAAACCCAAGTTAGTCTTCATTTTGTAAGTTCTAGCCACTAAAATTTAAATTTCACTATCTCACATTTGAAGGGATAATTTTAGCCACTTTTGAGTGCTTCGCATCCTTTTGAACAGAGTTTGGGTTGTTTTTTTTTTTTATATTTAGGATTTTTACCGTGTTCACACCAATTCCCACGATGGCATATCAGCTTTAATTCTGTATTTATAACAATTAAAAACCAAAACTGAGGGCTTCATATTGAAGTGATTGACCTAAATCCTTCCTCATCATTTTTTCATTTGTGGCAAGTGGATGTGGGATTTGAGGCACCAATCATAAGCTAAAATGTCTACTAATTATAAAATACACTTTTCTAGAAGATCAACTTATGACCCTTGTTTCCAAAAAACGGAATCATTTTTCAAATGCAGCTATGAAGACCATTTGTAAAAATCTTCAAAAGTCATGAAAACCACCCAAAGTAAATTTTTTAAAGTTAAAAAAAAAAAATGATTAACAGAACTGAGTTTTGGTAGATCAATAAATTTGATTTTTTTTTTAATCAGGAATTTTTTAAAAATCTCCTGCCTCAGTCCTCCTGCATGGTCACCTCTCCCTTTGCTCTAAGCTTGCCTCATCTTCACACCACAGCAGTGACCAGCCTACCTCACCTGTATATCCTTCTTCTGTTATTTGGAGGAAGAGTCCCAGTCCCTATCAAAAGCCACCCTGGATCCCATCCCTTCTCACCTTCTCAAAGACTCCCGTCCTCTCTTCTGCACCTTCAGTTTCTTCCCCTCTAATGGATCATTCCCAACGGAATACACGCAAGCCCCATGACTGCCTGTCTCAAAACAACAAAACAAAACCTCCCCTTGACCCCACCACCCTCTCCGGCTACCACTCTATTTCGCTGTTCCCCCTTCAGAGAAACACTTGAGAGAGCTGGGTTTCTTCTTTTGCATCCTCACCTCATATTCTCTCTTCCATGCTCCCCAACTCCAGCTTCCAACCCCTCCACTCCCCTGAGGATACTCCAATCAAGGTCACTAATGACCTACAGACCAAATTCAGTGGTCACTTCTCTGAACTTATCTTATTTGACCTCCCGGCAGCATTTGACACAGCTGACCACTTCCTCTTTCTGGAAGCATATGCTTCTCTTGGCCTCCTGACACTCCCCATCTGGTTTTCCCCTACTTCCCTGTCTCCTTTGCTAGCTCTTCCTTCTCTGCTTGGAAAATCCAGGCTCAGTCCTAGGCTTTCCTCTCTTTGTCTATACACTCTCCATAGGTGACCTCATTCAGTTCCATGGCTTTAAATGCCGTCTATATGCTAATGGCTCTCAATCAATACATCAACCCTGACCTCTCCCCCAAACTCCAGGTGTACATCGAACTGCCTAACTGGCATTTCCAGATGGAGGTCTAAGTGGCATCTCAAACCCAACGTGGCCGAAACAGAACTCTTGATTTCTGCCCTGTTCCTTCCCTCATCTTCTCCATCCTAGTGAATGGCAATATAATTGATGGTCAAGCCCAAAATATAAGTTATCCTTCATTCCAGCCTCCACATCCTCTCAACTCCACCTCCAAAATATACTCCAAGTCCATCCATTCTCTCCATCTCTCCTACTGTCATCCCTCATCAGGGTCATTGCAGCAGCCACTCTTAAGCCTTTGAGCTGTTGTGGTCTCCCTGCCTCCACTCTTGCCCATTCCCTCCCCGTGATCCATCCTCCATACAGTCCAAGAGCAATCTTTATAAAAGCATAAGTCATACTGTCTTACCTGTCAAAAATTCTCCAAAGGTTTCTTGTCACTCCTACAATAAAATCCAAACTTCTTAACCTGGTCTGCAGCAGCTCCATGATCTGGCCCCTGCCTGACTCTGTGCCCACTTCCCCCAACCACTGCCTCCATCTCAGTTCACTGGGTTCCAGGCTACATGGTCGTCCTTAGATTCCTTCATCTACCACATGTCCCCAAATGGGGGCCCATCTGAGTTTTCTCTAAGGCTGCTATAGCAAAGTACCACTAACTGGGTGTCTTAGAACCACAGAAGTTTATTGTCTCACAGTTCAGGAGGCCAGAAGTCCAAAATCAAGGCATCAGCAGGGCCGTGCTTCCACTGAAGTCCATAGGGAAGAATCCCTTCCATGCCTTTCTCCAGGCTTTAGTCCTCACTTGGTGTTCCCTGTCTGTCTCTCTCACTCCCTGTCTACATATTTCCTCTTCTTATAAGGATAACAATCATATTTGGACTAAAGGCTCACCCAACTCCAGTATGACCTCATTTTAACTTGCTAAATCCCATCTGTAACAAATCTATTCCCAAATAAGGTCACATTCTGAGTAACCAGGGGTTAGGACTTCAACATATCTTCTTGAGGAACACAATTCAATCCATAACAGTCCGCCCTCTGGCCCCAAAAAATCCATGTTCTTCTCACCTGCAAAAACACATAGACCACATCCCAACATCCCAAGAGCCTCAAGCCATCCAGCAACCATTCTAGGTCCAAAATCTCACCTAAATCAGTTATGGGGATGGTTCATCCTGGGACAAAATTCCTGTTCATCTGTGGACACCTCCATGTAATGGAAACTACAAAACAAGTTATCTGCTTCCAAAATGATGGGACAGGAATAGAATAGACATTGCCATTCCAAAAGGGGGAAATTGGAAGGAAAAAAGCAAGTCTAAAACACAGAAGGGCAGATTTTATTAGATTTCAAGGCCTGAGAGTAATCTGTGACTCGATGTTTTATTATCTGGGTCCACTGGGGTGGCAGTCCCACCCTCTCCTAACACCATAGTGATGTACTTGCCCTATCCAAACATGGGGCAAAGGCCCACCTTCCTTAAACACCAGGGCAGAGGCCCCATTCTCTTGGCTTGAGGAGATCCACTCTGCCTTCATTTTGTCCCATATCTGTCCCTTTCATTTGAGGTTGTCAGTATCTCTGCTGATATAAAATTCTCAAAAAGCTTGTTGGTCTTCCATGAAATTTACAGGGGTCCAGCCCATCGGACAAGAGGGTTCTTCTACAGATCTTTCCTGGATAGCCATATCTCAATCCCTGGCTTCTTCTGACATGGTTGACTGGATCCATGAGTCACACGCCTAATCTCTTTAGCAAACCATTGTCCAGCTGTTTCCAGGACATGTTACCTGGGCAGGCTTAGAATTTCCCAAATCATCAATTGCTACTTCCCTTTTTCTTAACAGTTCTTCCCTCGATTTATCTCTTTCCTCTTGCATTTTACTATAAGCAGCAAGGAGAAACCGGGTAGCACATTCCATTTTCGCTTGGAAATCTCAGCTAAATATCTGAGTTCTTCATGTACACATTCCACTTTCCATCCAACATCAGGACATAATTCAGCCAAGTTCTCTGCCACTTTATAACGGGGATGGCCTTTCCCCCAGTTTCCAATAACACATTCATCATTTTCTTCTAAGGCCTCACCAGAAACAACTTTAACATCCATATTTCTACCAACAGTCTCTTGGAGACAATCTAGGCTTTTTCTATCAAGAGCCTTAAAATTCTTCCAGCCTTTACCCAGTACCCAATTCCAAAGCCACTTCCACATTTTTAGGTATTTGTTACAGTAGCACCTTAATTTCTGGTACCAAGATCTGTCTTACTTTCCTAAGACTGCTGTAACGAAGTACCACAAATTGGGTAGCTTAAAACAACAGAAATTTCTTCTCTCATAGTTCTGGAGGGTAGAAGTAAGAAGTCAAGGTGTCAGCAGGGCCATGCTTCCTTCAAAGTCCGTAGGGAAGACTCTATTCCACGTGTCTCAATGCACTTCTGGCAATGGATCACTAGGAGTCCAGAGTGTCCTCACTTCAGACCTCACATGTTCTATGCTCTGTCTCTCTGACTCCCCATCTGTGTCAAATTTCCTTTTCTTATAAGGGCACCAGTCATACTGAATCAAGGGCCCACCCTAATCCAGTATGACCTGATTTTAACTTGCCTAATTCCATCTCTAACAACCTTATTTCAAAATCAGTTCACATTCTGCGGTACTGGAGAGTAGGACTTCAACATATCTTTCCGTGGACACAATTAAATCCATAACAGGGCCTTTCCCTCTTCCGCTCCCCTGATCCTCCCATGGCTGGATGCTTCTTGTGATTCATATTTTGGCTTAAAGTCTTACCTGCCACAGACATTCTCAATCTAAAGTAGCCACCAGTCACCTTTGTCACTTCATCCTATTTTAATTCTCCGCTTAGCATTCATCACTAGCTTTCCTGTTCGTTCATTTGTTGGCTTATTTTCTGTTTTTGTCTGTTTCTCTGATTAGTAGAACATAATTTCCATAAGAGCAATAAACTCTTAGGTCTTGTACACTGATGTCTCCTCAGCACCTAGAAAAGGGCATGGCACACCAGGGATGAGTGCTCGAAGGATATTTGCAGGATGAATTCCCACCACACGCACACCTTCTGCAGAGAGGGGGGCCTAAGTGCCTAGAGCTCAGTGAAAAAATAACCTCCAGACTACAGGAAGCCCCAAAGCACACACACAAAGGCTAAGTCCACTGGAAAAAATATTATTTCTGTCGCTCAGGCAAAGATGGCCTTGCTCTCTTTCAATGACCCCTCGGTATCCATCCCTGAACCACTTTCCTCAGAGCTTCCTTAAGAGATAAGAAAGGGGGCTGAAGTACTGGCAGGAGTGAAAGCTCTTCTGAGCCAAGGAAGAGCCACATCTCCCAACTGTACTTTCCCACTCGAGCCTTCTCCCTTCCTTCCCTAGTCCCTTGCAGACAGAAAGAAGGCCACAACCAAAACCCCATAACAACCCCCACACACATTTCACCCCCTACACACACACACACACACACCGCGCCATACACATACCCACTACACACGTACACAGACATTCACCCTCACACACTCTAACCCCTCATAGACATTTTCCTTTCTGTAGAGACCCCTGGGAGTAAAGGAGCACATCAATGCATGTGGCTGGGAGGGGAGTTTCCAGTCGAGTTACTGAAATCCTGTCTTACATGTGAACAGACTAACGTGAAAACAGCTAATGGTTAAACCAGGAACACACTCAGGGAGGAAAGAATCCTGTAAAAGACATCACAGGAACTACTAAAGAGCCAGACGAGTCCAGCCAAGAACCACCCCACATCCCAGCTGCTGGCAGAGTCTGTCCTATATACAGAAGAAGGAAGTAGGTGGCTTCCTAGAAGATGTTATTTGAAGGACACTGGAAAATATCCTCACCACCCCTCCCAAAAAAAAAAAATCTCCCAATCATGGCATCTGAAATTTCACCACAAAAAAGCCTTTCTTTGGGGTTAAATTTTGTTCTCTCCTTGTTCTTTTTTCCTTTTTCACAGCAAACCTTGCTTGGACACAAATGCAATCAAAATGAAGTCACTAACGCCCTGCTCATAGCAGTGGGAGCAAAGCCTTCCATCCACTTAATGGAGCCTGAGGTCACTGGCATTGATGAGAGAGGAAAAAATCAGAACAGACCAGGGGAAAGGCGGATTTCTCCAGTTTCCGCACAGATGCTGCAGCACCCCTCGATGGAGACGCTGCCTTCCTCCCAGCTGGCACCAACTGCAGACCAGAGCGATGAGAGGCACTGGTCCCCGACTCACGCACCCAGACACCCCACTTCTCCCAGGCCCCACAATCCCTGCTCTCCCCCACCCCACATCCTCTCTTTGGCCATACGACGAATTCTCCCTGAAAGGGAAGGTGTAAGAGGTGACAGAGCTGCAGCTAAAGCCCAATTTTCATTGACGCTCAGAGTCTCTGACAGCTGTTAGAAGAAGAATGTGATTTTGAAATTTAAATAACACGCTTCTGCATTCGGCTCAGGGAGACAACCTGAGGATAAGCAGTTTATCGCCTGAGCCACCATGAAGGGGGGGCAGGGAGAGAGGCCGCCTGTTCCTTCAACTCTTCCCTGCCCTCCATCCCCACCCCCCACCTCATTTCCTCCCAGGGGTGCCTCAGAAAGAGGTCCCCTGACATGCTGAAGCCTTCACCCTCCAGTCTTCTGCTCAGCAGCCCATGCATAAGGGGTGGGGGGACAGTGCAGAGCTCAAAGGCTCCGGCAGCCCCCTTTGTGGAAGGGAAGGGGCTTCCCTGGGCATTCAGCAAAAGCCGAGGGGTGAGGCCAGAGCGAGCCAGGCCCAACACCCACCCCAGCCACCACCAAGGCCACTGAGGTACTGACTCTGTTGCCAGGACTAAGCCTCTCTCTCGCCCTTGGGCAGCTCAGCACCTCCCTACGGTCCTGAGCCCGCCAAACCAGGCAGTCATCCCCAGCTCTGTCAGGGAAGTCTGGGCAAGAGCCCCCAAAGACCCGGCCCAGGGAGGAGACCCTATAGGCCACTCTTCCTTCTGCCCCAAGGGTCTCCACTCACTGTCCGCTGAACGTACCAGGGCTCTGGGCTCCAGCCATAAAGCCACATGTGGTTCCTCCATTCCCTACCAGCCCCCAAGCTCAGACAGGCCTCCAAGCCATGACCCCACCAGGGATGTCTTTCCCAGATCCCACTTTCTCCTCTGAGTTCCCCAGGCACAGCGGGCTTCTGCCTCCCCTGTATTCTTGAGGCAGCACCTCTGCTAACAATGAGCCACCCAGTGGTTCCTAAGCCGGCCTCCCCCCTCTAGACCGTGAGAACACGGGCGTGATTCATGTTAAAGCACCAGCATCTTACCCCGTGTCTGGAATGCATTACGAACTCGACATTGATTGAACAAAACAAGGTTCCTCCAGGGTCCAGCTCCAACCCCACCTTTTCCGTGAAAGCACTCACATAGCATCCAGCCCAGGAGCCACCCCTTCTCTGCCCCTCAGATGGAGCATACAGATGACACCTCGCCATTGCCGGGATCTCTCAATCACCTTTCCTCGTGTGGGCCGCACGTGTCGCACTAAACTGTTAGCTCCCTCCAGGCCCCAGCAGGGCTAGCAATCGTTACCATCCAGGTTCTCTTGGACACGGGCCCTGAATGAGGAGCCATGGACATGTCATGGCCAGACCTCACAGCAGCCCTACGGGGCGGGAGGACCGTGCCCTTTACAGAGGAGGAAAATGAGGTGCAGCGGCCACACCACTGAGGCCACACCGCTGCTAGGGCCAATGCCAGGATTCAAAAGCACCTGTTCCATCCATTAGTTCATGAGCCCTGATGGACAAGGTTCAAAAGCACAGTGCTGGGGAAGTGGATGTGACTCAAGCAGTTGGGTGCCTGCCTCCCACATAGGAGGTCCTGGGTTTGGTTCCCAGTATCTACTAAAGAAGACGAGCAAGACAGCGAGCTGACGCAACAGGCTGGCATGGTGAGCTGACACAACAAGATGACGCCATGAGATGACACAACAAGGAAACACAATGAGAGACACAACAAGCAAGGAGTGGAGGTGGTTCAAGCGATTAGGCACCTCCCTCCCACATGGGAAGTCCCAGGTTCGGTTCCCAGTGCCTCGTAGGAAGTGCAAACAACAGCGGGGTGGGGGGAGAGAAAGAAAGAAAGAAAATAAATCTTTTAAAACAAAAAACAAAAAAAAAGGACAATGTTAGATACCCAGGAGGAATGGATGCTGTTTACAGACAGAGACAAAGAACCAAGTGCTAGGGCACCGGCAGAGAGGGCAGGCCTCAACCTGCAAGGGCAGTCTGGAAGGCTGCTTGGCAGGAGGAGGGAGTAAGCGCTGGGTCCCTCCTCTCTTGACCCCTCCTAAAGAAAAAGCCACTGGAACCTCTACCTACAACATCCAGCCCTCTCCTGGCTCCATCCAGCCCGGACAGCTCACCCCAGAGGCCTACAGGTCAACCCAAGCAGACTCTGCCCATCTCTTCTACCTCTGGGCACATCCCCAGGCCTGTGTCCAGGCCTCTTGCCAGCTTCCACCCATCCCTGCCCAGACACAGCCTTGCACACCTAAGGCCACACTGCCCAGGACTCTTGCTGAAGCCTCGGATCCCATTGCCCTCTGAAAATCACCCAGTCGCCTCTCATTCCAGCTCCCCCCAAGCAGTAGCACAGTGCTGGAGGCAGCTTTGCATCACTGAAAGGACAGTCAACCATTTCCCGAATGCCAGGTTCCAGGCTGGCTCTGTCACAATTTGCCATTTGATCTTGGAGAAATCACTTCAGAGTAATTTGTAAATAGCTAACACACTTCACTCCAATATGTCAAGCACTTACCTGAATTACCTCATTTTGTCCTTACCAAAAAACCCTAGAATGTGGGTGGTTCTAGCAGCTCCGAATTACACAAGAAACTGGGGCTTAGAGGAGAGGCACCTGTCTAAGCTCACGTGCTCGGCAGTGGTGGAACCAGGACTGGAATCCTGGTCTCCGTCGGTACCACCTCCCGTCTCTCTGGGTCTCAGTTTCCTTTTCTGTCAGGTGAAAGGGTGGCCTGGGCCTAGATGATCCTTAAGTCACCTTTCAGTTACAGAACAGAAAAACACATGTCAATAAATACTCCCCATACCCACGTCTCAGGGACACTGGAGTCGCCGAGACCACCCCACGGTCACCGCAACTGCAGAGGCGGCACCTGCTGACAGCAGAAGCCATCTACCTGCCTGCTGCTTGGCCCCATCACATCAGCGTGGTCCCAGTCTGGCCCGCTCTGATCCCTCCCACACTGCCCCTGCTGGGATGGGATCAGCCCCCTTGCCTCACTCTCACCCAGATACACAACACATGACCCTTCCCAGAACCTCCTTCCTGCAGCAACTCTGCCCAGAAGAGCTTCTTCTTTCCCTAAGAAGCTTTCCTCTCCTCTCCACGTCTTGTCCCATCCTCTCCTGCTCCCCAGATGTGACCAGCTGGGACCCAGGATTCACTGGTTTTCTCCGAACTCTTGACATCAGTTCCTCCCACCCCTGCATCGCCCCTGGAAGCCATCCACCTCCTTTGAGCATCCTCAGTGAGCAGAGGGGGCCGGCTGTGTCAAGCCTGGCACAGTCCCTGACGTGTGGGAGACTCTGCATACATCCATCCTAACAGATCCTCTCTACCAACGTTATGGGTAGCTAGCACATCCCCACTTCACACACATAAGCACTACGGCTCAGAAAGGTCGCCGCGAGGCCAAGATCACACTCCTCTAAGTGACGAGCCCGGATTCAAGCGCAGGGATGCCTGGCTCAAGCCCAGCACACCGGGCTGCCTCCCATTTTATGTTGTCAAGGTCAGTTTGAACTTCTAGTCACAAGACAGACCTCACCTCTTCTCTGTGAAATCGCTCTTCTCATCAGCAGGACGTCTGGATGTTCCAACATCACTGTCCCAAAAGTCAAGAGCAGAGCCAGACTGCTCTCCTTCTGGCCGTGGACTCAGGACTAACCAGACACTGAAATCCCTAAAGCCTGGCAGGTGGCAGAGGGGAGGGGACTTCTGGCCATCAGAGGGTGCTAGGGGAAGCCTGAAAGCCTTCTTTACCAAAAAAAATCCTAGTCAGGCTTTCCAAGAACTCCATCAAAGAGACAGGCGAAAAATAAAAATAAAAGAACAGACATTCTATGAGGCCCTTGCAACAGGGCCCCTGAATTCTGAGTAGGTGGCAAAGAAATCGTAGCAACTGAGCCCCACAGACACTGCAGCACCTTCCCCGCCGAGTCCCTGGGGCCCGACCCTGGGGTTAGCGCAGCCTGGAGGAGGCCACCAAGACGTCCCCCACAAGGATGGTGGAGCGGGCAGCATCCTGCCAAATATGAGAACGTGGAAATGCTGAGTTTCCCACCGATGTCACACAATCCTACAGGACTGCAGCCTCATCATCCAAAACCATTAGAGCAAGACCTGGGATCACTCAGGCCAAGTCTTCCCAACTAGCATGCCACAGATGGGTTCTAGATACGCCCAGATGCTGATCCCTCAGCTCCCGGCACAGCCAAGGAGGGACCCACGATGAGCCGAGCTCCAAGCTGGTTAGGTGGTCTCCTCTACCCACCCTAGTATGGCAAGCAATATTTTCATCTTCTGTGTGCCTTGATGAGAAAAGGGTTGGGAAGCACTGCTGTAAGCTCACGTCTTCACTCTTCAGAAATGAAGACCTACGGTCTGGAGCAGGAAGTGACCTGCCCAGAGTCCCACAGCTGTCTGTGGCAGAGTCCGCTCTAGAACCCCGGCCTCCCGGCTGCCCTTCTTTCCATGGCAATTCTTACCAGGCCCTGCTTGGTTTCTTGGTGGCAGGACCAGGTCCTGCGCTGCCCCCCTGGCTATGTGCCTGAGTTTCCTCCCAAACGAGCCTCCCACTCACTCAACCCCAGGACTGCTGGGAATGGAGCGGAGCCAATGGGAAAGATGAGGCGGAATCCGAAAGAGACCCCACGGCCTGGCTCTCACGGTGGAGAGCAGCCCTTGCAGCACAGGGATGGCGGGTTGTGCTGAGCCCAGTTATGTCTGGGCAGCAGGTAACAGGGAGCTGATTCATTGAGCTACGGACCTAGTAATTTCCTCATTTGTCTTGTCAACATTCTTGTCCCACAGAGTGTCAAGTGCATTAAGTAAAGATTTTCTGCTAGGAAGATACTTAAGTGTCAGTGCAGGAAGCAGCGGGGGCCAGGGCTAAAGTGAGAGCCTCTGATCTTCACCAGTCAGGGAGAAAGGAAAAGGTGTTTATTTATTGGCAGATAAACCAAAGCCACCTCTCCAAGCAGGGACACTCAGCTAGGACCTGTGCTACCAGCAGGGTGGGAATTGGGGACATCTGGGGCCATCTCCCCACAAGAGTATTCCAAAGGCCAGCCCCAGAACACTGCCACAAAAGGAGTGGTCCGAGGCGAACTTCTATTCAAAACAAATCGGGGAAATCTGAGAATCAGAATGTCCAAGCTCGAAGGGGTCTTGGTCGGCCCATCATTTTTAGCCAGCCCTCCAGGTGGGCAAGGCTTGCCTGAGATATCTTAGTACCACAGGCAGAACCAGGATGGGAAGCGGCCCTGACTCCTCCAACACCATTGCTATTACCCCACTGGGAATGATCACGGTAAGAGCCCAAGGCACGGTGATCACCACAGCTCACCATCTCTGAGGCCTCCATGCCATTCACCATCATCGCCCCCTAACGACCCCCAGGCCGAGGCATGTCCTCTCTCAATGCCTCCCTCATCACAGGGCTCCAGGGCTTCTCCCACCAGGGACATGTGGACCATCCCCATCTCAATCCCCTAGAGCATGCATGCTGGCGGGGGGAAGGGGCAATGTCACTCCCAAGGGAGTAAAAATTGGTCCTTGGCTGGGCAAAATAGCTTAGATATTATAACCATCGGTGGCCCTCCAAAAGTCAACCGTAGCCGACAAAATTGTATTCCTTCAAATTGCATTTCTCTCATTAGGGAGAATTCATTTTTCACCTTAGGAGGGTGATGATGAGAAAAAGGTTGACAAATCTTGCCCTGGAGAATAATTCCATTGAAAGGGCTCAGGGTCTCTCTAGAGAGGTTTGGATTTCACAGTTCGGAGCAGTGTTCTCGACCAGCAGTGCTTTTGCCTCCCGGGGCACATCCGACAATGACTGGAGGCATTTTGATTGGCACAACTGGGTGGGAGATGCTACTGGCCTCCAGTGGGTCGAGCCAGGGATGCTGCTAAACACTCCACACTGCACGGGACAGCCCCCAGGACAAAGAACTATCCTAGTGAAAATATCCTCAGTGCTGCTGTTGAGAGGCCCTGGTTTTGAGCAGAACTTTTAGAAGTTTAACGAAGGCCACAAAATTGCCTGTAAACCTGGACTTGGGGCCCTGTGTTCAGAGACCCCAGAGAACAAGCCCCAGTCTGCCCACCTCGAGCACCAAGGTTGAACCCAGGAGGAGCTCAGCCCCACCCCACCTCCCGTGGAGCAGACCCCAAGACTAGAAAGCACTGACCACCCCCCCGCCCAAAGCCTGAGCTGGGGCAGGCTGCCCTCAGCCCACTGGTCACGCGAAAGTCAGAGAGAACAAGGCCAAGGAAAAAAAGAATCAAAATGGTTCCTTTGGCTCCCACGGGTGGATCGTGGCAAGCAAAACTAGAGCTCCATATCATCCCTTCTCATTCCTCATGGCTGGCCAGGGATGGGGAGTGGCCTGGGAACCAGAGATTCCACCCTGAGGGCTCTCTCTTCTTGTGGTTCAAGAAGCAGAGCTTTCAGGGGAAGGTGCAGGCTGTGAGGGGGAAAGTGTCAACACTGATCCCATGTACCATCCCCCGGGTGCTAGAGGTGGCAGGCAGCATGCCGAGCCCTTTGCAATCCCCTGGCTCACTGAGCCCTCACAGCAACGCAACAAGGCTCTGCCATTCTCCCCAAGCCACACCTGGGGAGACTGAGGCACGGGAAGGTTACACAATGTGACCCATGCAGAAGAGCTGCAGAGCAGGGAGAGTAAAGGAACTGGAAAGCCGGAAGCAGCAGGGCAAGGTTTATGATGAAATTAGGAGTGTGACGTCAGGTTTCAGATTCAAGAACCCATGACACAAAAGGCAACGTGCTAGGCAATTTCCATAAATACAACTCCACACAGCAACATGGGGAGGTCGGTGTGATGGTCCCATTTTCACAGACGAGGAGCCGAGGCTCATAAACATTAAGGGGTGTTCTGGTGAGTGGCAGGGCTACGGAAGCCCCGGATCTGCCACGCCACGGGAAGATTCCAGAGAACTCGGGAGCTCAGGGCTGACTCGCAAAGTCACACCCCAGAGCCCACTTACCTGAGAAGATTGAAGCAAGCCTGAAGATGTCCGAGAGGCGGGAGGTGACCGGCTCATAGGGCGAGGCTTCATAGAACTCCTCTCCTGGAAGAGACAACCAGCGTTAGGCACAGGCTCCTCCTGACCTTCTGGGGGTCACTTAGCAAAACTTCCCAAGGAAAGTTCCATTGCTAGGGCTGGGACTGTCCAAGGAGTGACAGAGATGGGGAAGCCCTTCCCAAAGTGAAGAGTGCTGTACAAGGGCAAGTGATGAATGAAATGGCCAATTTTTCATATGAGCAGGTTTCGTTCTCTCCAAGTAGAATAGATGTTCCCCAAAGCAGGCCAGAACTGTCCAAGACTTCTCTCTCTCGTGACCACCCTGTGTGGTCAGTCCTCTTCAAATGACCTCCAAACTGTCTATAAAGAAGACCTAGAGAAGGAGGAACAACGATACCCAGTGGAAGGCCCCATGGAAGCCAGAAGGGTTCTCCACAATCATTCAGCACAATCTCCTCACTTCACAGGAACAGGTTCTGAGGTGGCACGGAGAGGTCACACAGCTATTCAGGTCAGAACTAGAGCTGGAGTCCCGGTCTCCTGACCTTCCCACCAATATTCTTTTCCATCGTGCTGCCTCAGCCCAGGCCACATGAGGTAGACACAATGTCTTCTTCGCTTCCAGTCATGTCACCAGAAGAATCTGGTCGGCAGGGCTGGGACCCATTCCCCAGCTCCTGTCTTCCTGTTCCCTTCTCCCCACCACCTCTCATCTCCTCTTCATGGTTTTGGGGTGCCTCAGAGGCTTGGGGAAGGGAAAAGCAAGCTAATGACAGGAGATAAATGGCATATGGGCTGCCCTGGACCACTCACTGCCACCTCATTGGGAATCCTGCCCCCTCTGCAGAGTCCTCAGCAGGAAAGGAAATCTCCTGAGGCGTTACCGGTGAGGAGAAATCAATGGATAATCACTCAGATGGTATGTGTGGGCTGAGGGGGCGGGGGAGATGGGCGATGACCCACTAATTGATTTCCTATCCACCCATGGCCCAGAGCAGGCATAACTACTGATGAATGGGGGAGGCAGGAGGCTGACATCCATGGGGCCATCTGCAGGAAGCCACTGCCCATCCAGCCAGGCCCACGAGCTCACCCAGGGGCTATGACTCAAGACTCAACAAGGCCTCTTCTGGTTTGTGGAGTAAGGAACCCATCTGCTATACCCAAAAGACACCCAAAAAGGGTGCCAGCCCCCAGAGGACAAAGAAGAAGTGCATTCCCTCCTGGAGAAGGGTCTCCGCCCTCTGCTTTGCCTTATAGGTGCACAGTTGTGCCCCACAAGCTTATTGACCTAATTCAGATGCTACTCATTCTTTAAGGCCTCTCTCCAATCCCACCTTCTCGCTGGAGACAAGAGGGCTGCCACAGGCCTGTCCAGTCTCAGTGTACTCCACTCTACCCATTGGCACTTAGCTTATACTCTTCCCATGGTGAGATTGCCAGGCACTGCTATTTGTTGGCACCAAATGCTGCATTGGTTTATGAAACACTTTTATGATTTAAAATAATAATAATAACGTTGGAAGCAGATGTGGCTCAAGAGGTTGAGCACCTGTTTCCCACATGGGAGGTCCCGGGTTCACCCTTAGCGCCTCCTAAAAAAAAAAAAAAAAACACAGCAAACAAACAAATGAAAAAAAAAAACAACCCAGGGGAGCCTATGAGACTACGTGGTTGAGCACCGGCTTCCCACTTACAAAGTCCTGTGCTCAATCCCCGGCCCCAGCACCTCAAAAAAAAAAAAGTTACCTATTCTATGATAGATATATTAACTCATTTAATCCCCTTAATTACTCTATGAAGTAATTATTTCATAATAGTAAGTACTATTATTCTTCCTTTTTTTTTCTTTGTGGTTTTTTTTTTAGTGTTTTTTTTTTTTTTCTTTTATTTACTATTTAAGTAAGTGCTATTATGATCCCTATTTTACTGGTAAATATCTGAAGCACAGAGATGTTCAGAAACTTGCCCAAGGTCAGTGGCAGCACCAGGCTTCAAGTTAGGGAGTCGGCTCCAGAGCCCAAGTACTTAGCCACAATGAATACTGTCTCCAAAAAGACAAAGTGTTATTGCAACTAAATTGTTCCTAAACAAGATATTGCTGTTGTTTAACTTTTCACAGGACCACTGATCCTCCCAGAGCAGGGTCTGCCCTTCTCTGCTGTACCTAGAGCAGCTGTGCACATGGAGATGGATCAGCCAGTACGACTGACTAAAAGGTTCTCTGGGGGAAAGCAGCCTCTTCCAGAGCAATTTGAGGGGCTCCGTCCTCTTTATGTCAACTCACGTTGCCTGTTCCTGCAGAAGATTCACCAGTGGGAAATCCTGAGGCCTGGGCCACTCAGACATCCTAGCAGGCAGACTGAAGGAGAATCTGGGTTGTCAGATTCAAGGGCCACGGTGTAAGGAAGGACACATGGAGAGCCCTATGTTCTTCCAAGCACAAAGGACCAGGGTGACCACGAATTCAGTGTCGCCTTTGGAGAGGGCAAGAAACCTGGTCTCAGCTACCCTAGGCAGCCAATGGCCACAGCCCCACCGGGTAAATCCTACTGGTGATGGTGGTGGTGACAGAGAAGAAAGACAAGCCCAAGGCTGTGGATTGTCCCCAGGGCAGTGAAAAGGGATGTGGATAAGGTGTGGGAGAGTCCAGAGTTCTGCCACTGGCTTGTTGTGTGTTCTGGGAAGTCATTCCACCGCCCCAGGCCTCAGCTTCCCCGTAAAACTCAGGGTGGACTGAATGATCTCTGGGTCCTTTGCAGTTTGGGCTCTCTTGGGGCTCAGCAGCCACATTTTCAGAGGCCACATCCCTGCCACAGCCCACTCCCCTCCCTCCACTGCCACCCACCAGCTCTTTCCACATGCCGAGGGCCTCAGACTCGGGACTGCGAGTCTGGCCTCAGAGAGAAAGAGAAGGTGGAGCCAAGTCCCATGGTGAATGTCACCTGTCAGCGGGGACCAAGGAGAAGCCAAGAATCAGCAAAAATCTAAACCTATGCAGATTTCTCTCTTCAAAGTGATTCTTCCCCACCCCTCTGCCCCAAGTCAGAGCCAGGTGATCAAGCATTTTAAGGAAGAAGGACTTGCAGCCTCCCCCAGGAAGACTACTCAGGGCCATACATAACAAACTCTCAGGCAGACCCTTTGTTCAAAGGCCTCCCCACTTCCCCTGGTCAGCACTGGGCAGAAAGGACTTCTGGCCCCCAAGACCCAGGCAGAGGGAGTTGTGGAATCCCCTCGGGAAAAGAGGAAGGAGGAAAGCAAGTGGTCTGCTTTTCCAGAGGTGGGCGCAGGGACCGTGGCTTTGTCACTGCTGTCACTTTATCAAGCACACAGTAGGGACTTAGATGTTTGTTGAATAAGTGACTGAATAAATTATCCCAGGACTTGGAATTAGAAAGGGTCCATCTCCAGTCAGGCATTTCCAAAGCATAGGGTAGAAGGGGTCAGGAAAACCAAGAGCAACCTACAGCATAAAGGCACACGGCCATATACTTATTGTTCTTATCGAAACGCCTCATTTCTCCGGGCTCAGATCATCGCGGTCCTCCAGGGCTCTGACACGATGATGCTGAAGGGAGCCGCTGAGATAGGAAGGGCTGTGGGAGCTAAAACACCCAGACTGCCTGCCCGGGGCTTTCCTGGAAGTCCTTCCCCTGTCAGCTGTCCCTTCTGCAGTGAGAAGCAAACCCACCCCAACCTCCCTTGGGCTAAAACAGAAGGAAGGTTGCCAAAAAGGAAACAAACAAAACCACCAAGTTCGCTCACTGCAGGAACCTTGATTTTTTTTTTTTTTTTTGTACAGTACAGAGTCAGGCTCTGGGTGAAGGCAGCTCCTTGTCTCTAATGAAGTGCATGTGCTTTGTGATGGTATTTCCCTCTCTTTGCTCATTTCTAGTTCTAGGAAGCAAGGTTGCTAGAACCGGGAGAAGGGACCTTTTGATACATGAGGAATTACCTTGTCTTAGTGGTGGCGATGCTATTAATAATTACATCGTCTCTATACAGGTCTTATTCCTAGATTCAGGGCGTATTTGAGCCATCTCAGCCACCAGTCAAGAAGCCCTCTATACCCTGTCCCCCCACCCCCGTGTCCTCCTTCCCCCAGCACCCTGGAGAAAGTGTTCTTCTCTGATCTAAGCCTAATCCCCCAACTCTCTGGGCTCTAGGTCTGCCTATCCCTTCCCATCTCAATATCTCCATCTCTACTGTACTCCCTTCAGAATTTAAACTAATCAAACCACCCCCATTTTTTAAAAAAAAAGCCATCCTTTGTTCTTATCTCCTCTTCATACCAAAAATCTAGGCACAGTTGTCCACATGCATCGTACCTGATTATCCCCGGAGCCCATTCTGCCCCTAACCAGGTTTCGGCTCCCAGCAATCACTCAAGAAACTCGCCCCAAGGGCCTCAGGGACACTTTTCAATCCTCCTGCTTGACCAAAAGTATCTGACACTGTTGGCACTCCTTCCTCCTGGTCTTCCTCCTCCTATGGCTTTCCCAGCGCCTTGCAGGCCCCCCGACTCCACCCAACCCCTCCCGGGTCCTCAGGCTCTGTCCCCGCCCTCTGTCCCCGCCCTCCTCCCTCACTCTCTCCAGCCTCCCTGTGTGAGCTCTCCCTTGGCTCGATAGGCGGATGTGACTCCTGAGTCTCTATCTCCAGACCAAACTGCTTGCCTGAGCTCCAGCTCTCCATGGCCATCTGCCTGCAGGGCATGGCCAGCTAGATGCATATGCCCCCAAGGAAGCTCAGCATCTTGCCTGCCCTGCCCACACTCAAAAACCTTCCCTTCCTCCTGTGTTCCCGGATTCCAGTAATGGCAGCCTCACCCACCCAGTGCCCTTCTTGACGCCTCTCTCCCCCTCCCCTTCTCACCATCAGTCGGCAACAAGACCAGTTGATTCCACCTCTCAAATACCTCTTGGACCCACCTTCTCTTCCTGCCACTGTCATCATTCAGCCACCATTACCCCTGGCCTTGTACTACAGCAGTGGCCCAACAGTCCCTCCAATCTACTCTCTTCGTTGGAACTGGAAACACCTTTTTCTGAAGCACAGGTCTGATCATCTCCCCATCTTGCTGCCCCCCACCCCCAGATCTCACACCCCCTCCACACTCCATCCCCATATCCA
Source organism: Tolypeutes matacus (assembly GCA_026826555.1). Classification (NCBI taxonomy): domain Eukaryota; kingdom Metazoa; phylum Chordata; class Mammalia; order Cingulata; family Chlamyphoridae; genus Tolypeutes; species Tolypeutes matacus. Next base: position 2,370,774 of record JAKSZT010053830.1, on the reverse strand, counting down.
ACTCCACCTTCTGCCCCGAGTTATTTGCAGTTCTACAAATGGGTTTAACTCTTTCACACTCAGCTGTTCCCTCCTCACTCTTCCTCACACACCCTTCCCACACCCCTTCGCCTATGTAACTTCAACTCATTCTTCAGTCTTGGTGCCAGCGTTGCGTCTTCTGGGGATTAGATTTCCTCTCCTGTGTGCTACCACTGCACCTGTACTGCCCTTGTCACAGCACACACTCCACACGACCGACATCCCTTTCCTGTCTGTATCCCCCCCAGACTCATCAAGACTCATCAAGATACGGACTCTCTGTATCCCCCCCAGACTATGAGTTCCATCAAGGCAGAGGCCATACCAGCTTGTTCTCTACTGTTCCCAAAATGCCTAACAGGCAATTGAGTCTCAATAAATGTTTGCTGAAGGAGTGAGCACCCATCTGACCTAGGCAGCCAATCCTCTGAAAGCTCAATGAAGTCCAGCATATCCCAGCCAAGGGTGGGAAACAGGACCTGCCACCCACGCACTGCTCAGAGGTTCAGTGGCTTCACAGGGTCAGGAAGCCATCGGAAAGGGCAAGCCTCCTGGAGCAAGGAGGGGAAGAGGGCACGTGAGGGAGGGGAGCAGGACAGCCAGCCCCTTGTCTCAGCTCCTCAGGGCAGCAGGGAGTGGCAGAGGCTTGTGTCCTTTCACATAGCATGGTTCTGCCTGCCCTTCGCTCTTCTCTGTCCTCACTTCTCCATCTGCCTGGTTGCTCTTGTCTCACCTTCTCCCGTTACTACTTTGTCACTAGTCTACTTCCTCTTCTGCAGCTCCTGCTCACTTTCCCATTTCTCCAGTCTACACTCCCCCCTCCCACCACCTCACCCTCTCTACCTCTCCAGCTGTCACTTGTGCTTCCTCCTTGTGTCTCCCAGCCTTCTCCACCAACAGCTGCCTTCCTAAGTTGGGGGGCTGCTTCCCCTGGGCTCCCCGGCAGGCAGAGAGCCACCCCACTGGTGTATTCCATTACCAAGTCCTCCCTCCCTGAACCACTGGCCTACAGTGCGCCCTATGTCAGTCCCCCTCACCACGGCCACCACCACCTCCCCTTCCAGCCCCAGGGACTCACCCTCCGTCAGTCCCAGGTGGATGCTCCAGTAGATCTGCAGGCACTGCAGCTCCTTCTTCATGCCGCGCTTGCAGCGGCAGTCGTACAGCGGGCTCTCCTGCAAGACCTCCAGGGCCGCCTGGCACTCCTTGTTGGCCAGCATGGTGTTGCGGTCCCGGCCGGCCAGGCACTGCCGCAGCGTGCGGTAGCGGGAGCTGCAGTTGGATTCGGCAGCGCACAGCTCATTGGCCCGCACACAGTCCACGGGGGGGCGCCAGCCGTGGAGCTCGGGGCCCTGCAGGGAGGAAGGGCTGGCCAAAGAGCGGAGGGTCTCGTCTGGGTAGTGGGGAGGGAAGACAAGCGTGAATGAGGGCTGCCACTGTCATCGACCCAAGATACAGGCCTGGGGGGCTTGGGCCCTTCTGGGAACATCATACCCATTTCACAGAGAGGCACACCAAAGCCAACTCAATGCCACCTTCCCCAATAGAGGGCAGACAGGAGGAGAGGTTGGTAAAGGAGCCCGGACACCAAGAGCCTCCCCCAAACCCAAAGGAGAGTCAAGCTGTCATTCCCCCCTAGTTCAATTCCTTTCTTTTCTGGTTTCCACTCCATCACTCATCAGTGCTGGCCCTGGGCCTGAGAGCACGGCATAACAAAACCAGTGAAGCTTTCCTCAAGACCACAAGATGGTCCAAAATTTCAGGAGGCCAGAGAAGAGAGTCACAGCCTCAGCAGAGAATCCGATATGCAAAGTGAAGGGAATCTCGCTTATACTACATGTCCTCCTATAAACCTCCGTCCCTGCCAGAGGCCTGTCCGAGAGGTGGTGTGAAGCCTTGAAACCAGCAAAAAGAAAGTTAACTTCCAAAGACTGTTAAGACCTTCTAGAACATATAGTCCAGGCCCCACACTTTACCCAGCGGAAACTGAGGCCCAAAGACAGGAAGTGACAACTCAAAAGTCCCAGGCAGAGGCCGAAGGGTCCCCCTGACCCACAGCCTACTCATGCTCAGTTCCTGGACCCCAAGGGCACAGAGGGAGAGGCCTAGCCCTGCTCGGAGGAGTGCCCAGAGCCGAGCGGCCACCCCATCCAGGCCCAGCCCTTCCAGTCCAACTTCACACCAGGCAGAGCCCTGAAGACACCTGCCTTCCGTGGGCTGCCCCAGGCTCCCTCCAAAGGAAAATGCTCTAGGCAAGCCTGGTGAGCAATTCAGTTCACTGCCTCTGCCTCTCTCTCCAAAGCCACACCAGGTCGAGACCCTTTTTTCCTGTTTCTTTCTCTCTTAAGCTGCTCTTTCTGATGCCTCCCAAGACATCTGTTTCTCCAGCACCTTTTCTTTCTGCATGGCCTTATTTTCTCTCTCTCTCTCCTGCTATCTCTTTTTCTCTTTTTTTCCTCTCCTCCCTTCTCTGAAACCCTCTCCTCCTCTGTCTCTCCTTTCCTTCTTTCGTTCCAAAGAGCCAAATAATAAATCAGTGGTAAAAGGGAAAGAGCTTCCCTCCTTCAGACCCTGCAGAGTGAGCCCCGCTTATCCACCCTTCCCATCCATCGCCACAGAATGTCCAAACCCTGGAAAGAGGGTGGTGGGGAAGAAGATACCGAGGTGAAAGGCAGGGAGAGGGCCACTGGATCCTTTCAGAGCCAAGCTCCAAAATGGTTTCCTCTAGACATGGGCATCATCTCCCCGGTCTGCCTGTCTTCAACTAGGCTAACTCCAGCTCCTTCTCCAGACAAAGCCCACACCCACAGCCCAGAAGCTGAGACTGCCTTTTCCAAGACCATAGGAGTGATGGGGAAGGCTTCCTCCCATCCATTCCGCCCCAAAGCATAACAAGCTTCCAGGCCAGAAGTACCCTGCTCAGAATACCGCAGAATCCCACCCCACCCCACCCCCATCCCCACCCAGAACAGCCACTTCTCCCCCCCCCCCCCAAGAGGGCCAGCTCAGGGGGGAGCTACCGCAGGGAGACAGCGACACCTAGAGGCAGAGCTGGACGGCGAGCCGGTCAAGCTCGAGAGAGCCGCCATGGGAAAAAAAAAAAAAAAAAAAAAGATAATTGACACCTAAAAGGATCAGGGACACAAGGCCTAACCCAGGGGAAAAGGAAGAGGGGGCAGAGGGTGGGCTGGGAGTGGGGAGAGAGCCTCGGGGGCCAGGGGAAAAGACATTTCCTTCTCGCACTGAACATCACTCTGCCCCAGAACAGGAAGAGCTGAAGGCTGTGGCCAGAGACAAGACCAGAGAAGGAATTTGCATGTGTGCAGGGCACAGGTAATGGGACATCTGCCCAGATACAAGCTGGAGAGGTGTCCCCCACCTCCAAACCCTAGCCGAGGCAGCATCTTTACTTCCTGGCTTCAGCAGTTTCCGAGGTCTCCCTGAGCATACGTCTGGGGCATTCAGGAGCAGCTGAGTTGACACTGCCTGGCTTGCACCTGCTGCCAACCCCCCGGCCTGCTAGCCTGCTGGAGGCTCAGGAACGGCCCAGCCCTGGGCCCTCCACTAAACTTCGTCCTCAACGTCCCTCCTCCCACCTTGACTGAGCTAAGCCTGCACTGTTGGAGATGGACAGAGAAAGGGGCATTCCTCACAGCCTCCACTTTCTGTAGGCTCAGAATTCACAGCCAGCTGAAGGTCAGGAAATTAGCCTCAGAGGATTCAGGCAATAAGGTCACTAATTCTACCTGCCCTGCAGGTAGGACCTAGGGCCCCAAGAGACATTCCTTACAGACTCCCAGGCTCCTCGGCCAAAAGTGAGGGCTTCCCCTACCCGGTCAATTAGTGCTTGTGGCCAGGGCTGGGAGATGCTCTGCAGAGGTCCAGCACATCCTTTGACCAAACTATCCCTGACAGTCACCTGCCCCTGAATCTTAGTTGGCTTTATATGCCCCACAACCCATCAAGCCCAGCCAGAGAATGGAATCAGTGCCACCTGGAGCCTTTAACCCAGGATTATAGGAGAGTAAAGGTCAGAAGGTATCTTAGTGATGTTTCCAAGTTCTAGATCAGAAGAAAACTCAGGCCATCAAGAAGACACTAGAGATGCAAGGTAACCAAGGGACTGCACAGAAGCCACAACGCCCTCCTGCATCAGAGGTCCCCACAAGAGCTAGAAGGCAAGCTAGAAAGTTGGAAGTAGGTCTTCTGGTCAGCCTCCCTCCCCAATTTGCTCTTCCTCATCTCATTCTCTCCCAGGCACATCAACATGGGAGGTCAGTGCCTAGGGAGGGGCACAGTGAAAGCCCTTGCCACTGGGAGCCCACTTCACCCCAGGTGAAAATGCCTGCAGAAAAGCTTCTTCCCCAAGTAGAATTTCCAGTCAACTCCCATATACGGGCTCCCTACCAGGAAAGGGGCCCTTGGGCTGAAGTTTCCTTAACAACAACCGGATCTCTTCTTTCTTCACCAGTACCCCAGATCCTTCAGTATGCTGTGGTCACACGGTTAACCCTTCCCACCCAGCTTTAGAAAGGGGCTTCTCAACCAAAGGGGAACCTGAAGGAGCGTGATCAAAGGGGAATGCTGACCCGCCTCTCTCCTGCTCTCACCACTCAGTCTCACAGTTCCACATGACAGCTTCATCTTTACTCCCAGAGAAGATACCAGTGGGCATCTCTGACACCTATACACAGGCACACATGCTCACATATGATATCCACCCACACAAACACACTCACACGTATACACACACCACAAGCATTGTCCCAGTGCCACTTCTGGGAAGAACAGTCAACTCCTCAGCCCCGCCAACTGAGAAAACCTGCCTCCAGCAGGGTGGTCTGGGCCCTGGAGGTGGCTGAGAGGCCCACGCTGTCCCCCTCTAGGCCCCATACCTGCCCCCTAGAAGCCCTGCCCACCCCGAGTCTGGGCAGCTCAGCAGCAGGCAATCTGGCTGCTTTTCCTGAAAAATACGATTTTGTTTTCTTCTTGGTCCTGATCGTTCGTTCTTGGCTGGGTTTTCAGATCAGCACTGGCCAAAAAGGTCAGATTTTCTAATAGTCCCTTCAAAGTGAGCGCCCACTTCCAGGGGGCTGCTGGGAAGGGTTGTGGGGTCCCCGTGGGTCCTGGGGCACCTTCCCGGATTTCTCCCTCAGCCCCTCCCACTCAGGAGAGAAGCTGCCTCTGGCTTCAGGTGGGAGAATGGTGTAGACCACACCCCAGAACAGGCCATACCCCCTGGAAACTCAATGCCTGGAGGAAAAGGAACGGGGGGGGGGGGGGGGGGGGGAAGGGCCCATGGCATGACCAAGAAGGAATGCCAATCCCCATCCTAGCCCGGAGAACACTTATTAGACCTCCCCACCTCAGGGGACTTTCTGTGGCCAGCACCCACCTCCTCACAGCCTTCCTCAGGAGCGCAGGGGTGCTCTCATGACCCAGCGGGGCAGCCTAGCTCCCTAGGGGCTCCGCAGCCCCTACACTGAAGCAGATGCAGATGCCCGGCTCCTTCAGCTCTCTACACACAGTCATTCCTGGCTCCCTGGAGAAGGCTCTGGAGCACCTACTCCCTGGCAGCAGCTTTGCTGGGACTTCTGGTCAGCACCCAGCCTTGCCAACACCCTTTTGCCTCACCTTCACCCTGAGAATGCTCTCACTAGACCCCAGCTTCCCAAGTAGCTGAGATTTCACATAACATTAAAAGGGGTGAAGGGGTGAGAATTCTGGGTGGGAAACTGCCCTGGATCAGGGGGCTCAAGGCAGCCCCTCTTCCCTGCCCACAGGGGGGGAGGGGATTTACAAAATGAGCAGTAGTCTTTGTTCAAATCCATTTTTCTCCCTCACCCTCCCACCCCCACCCTCTTCACCCAAGGAAACAAACTTTGGCCTCCCTCACTCCTCTTCCCACCAGCTAGGGGGTCCCCGCCCCTGCCCTCCCGCCCCCCTAGGGGGAGAAGGGAAGGCAGTGAACTATACTCACAGCCTTCCACTCCCACCCAGCGATCAGGCCCGGGTCTCGGGAAAAGAGGGAGTCAAGGGTGGAGAGAAACTTGTAAAGTGTTGTAGGGAGTGCAGCTACAGTGAAGCGGTTTGGGGAGTGGGGAAGGCAGGTGCATTTTCCCGAGGCTGACTGGCAACTGGGGGGTGACTGCCAGGGCTCCCTCACAGATGTCCATGCCCTCCACCACGATCGACTCGGGGAGCCGGTCGGGAAAGGTGGGACTGGCATGATTTTCCTCCTTCCCACCACTGAGCCTCTCCCATCCTCGCTTCTAGATTAAGAGTTGGATTTTTTTTTTTTTTAAGTTGCCGCAATTTAAGCCCATTCTTTTGCGGGAAATTAGGGCTATCCTGGGGAGCGTGTTCCGGGGGAGGGGTTGCGGATTTGCCGTCTCCTTCCCAATCCCCCCTCCCCCCCGCACAACCAGCCAGCCACCGCTCCCCTCTCTCTGCCCGCGTCCTCGCTGCCCAGGCTCTGCTTGGGCTCGGCATTGCCTGGACCGTGCTCGGTGCGCGGCGCGCTCTCCCCGCAGCGCTCTCGCCGGCTCGGGCGAGCCTCGGCTCCCGCCCGCGCCCTCACCGGCTCCCCGCGTTCCGGCTTCTGACCCGCGCCCGCCGCGCGCAGCCCCACTCGGCCCCCCGGGGCTCGGGCGGGCCAGCTGCCCTCGCCGCCCACAGGTACTCACCTAAAAAGAAGAGGAGGCAGAAGGCGTTTGCCAAGATCATGTTAAATAAATCCCACCGTTGTTTGTTTTTGTTTTTTTTTTCCGTTTCTCCCTTGGGTAAAAAAAATAATAATAACAATAATAATAATAGCCCAGCAGCCCCGAATCCAATGCGGAGATCCCAGCTAGTCCACCCAGTGAAGATCCTGAGTCCGGTGCTGTTCGCCTCTGGCTGGAGGGGGTAGGGTGAAAGGAAGGCGGGTGGGCTGTCTCCTGGCGCCCCCCTTCCCCACCAAAATTAAAATGTAAACGTTGATAACGTATATATACGTTTTCAAAGCCAAGAGCCCAGTCCTGGGGTCAGATCTCCTCTCAGCTCGTCCGGGAAGGCGCGAGTCCCCGCGGGTCCAATTCCCAGGCGCTTCCCAGGAGGGGAACGGAAAGGTGGGGAAGAGGCGATGTGAGAGGGAAGGGCTGGGAGAAAGAAGCGAGGGAGGGGGTCAGAACAAAATGCAAATAGGAAAGCAATCCACCGACGGGGGGTTAAAGCCAATGAACAAATCCAGCGAGAGCTTCGAGGCCGAGAGCCCGGAGTCGCTTCTTTCGCACCAAGACGCAGAAAAGATCCAAATAAATAAATAAATAAATAGATCTTCTCCCGCTCACCCTGGCTCGTCTCACTTTCTTTTCCTAAAGGAATTCCCGTGCCCGGGTGTCCCTGCGCGTGCCTTGCTCCCACCTCTCCCTCTCTCCTCTCTGGCTCTGGCTCTTCTCCTCTGGCTCTCCCCAGCTCTCCCTCGCGCTCCTCTCTCCCTCCCCTTCCTCCCTCTCTCCCTGCTCCTCCCTCCGCCCGCCCCCTTCCCCCTCCTCGGCTCCCTCTCCGCGGCTCGTGCGCTGGCGCCCCTCTCCTCCGCCCCGGGCTCGGCGCTCCGGCTCCCAGGCGGCGGGCGGCGCGGGAGCGCGGCGGGGCAGCGACACTCCGCAGCGGCGGCGGCCACACGGCGGCGGTGGTGGTGGCGGCGACGGCGCCGGGGAAGGCTGGCTGGGAGAGCCCGCCGCCGCCGCCTCCCTCGGCTCCGCCGCCCTCCCTGACTGACCCGCCGCCTGAGCCCGCAAATGCCCTGCACCCCCGCCACCGCGTTAGCTCGAGCCCACCCGAGCCCCCCGCACGGCCCTCCTGCCCCCCGCAGCGGCGCTTCCGCTGGCGGGCTGCGGCCTCCGGAGCGCGGAGGCTGAGACGAAGCCGAGGGGCGTGGGGTGGAGGCGCGGGTCCGAAGAGGGGGCTCCACCCCACGCGGGCCCCTGCGTCCCCGGCCCGAGAGCCGAAGCCGAGCGCCTCCCTGAAGGCGCCAGAGAAAAGGACCCCTTCGGCGCCAGCTCCTCGCGCCGTCCGCCAGTCCCGGATCCCGCCCGGCGCCCACAAACCCGTGTGCTCTCCATGCGGAGCTCGAGAACTTTCCTCGCCCGCCCGCGGCGCGCTCGCTGCCCGCCCGGTCCTCGCCACCCTTCGAGGCTTCCGGTCCCCACGGCCACCTTCACCCGTCTCGGGAAAGAGGCTGCGGCTCCAGGGCTCCCTGACCGACTCCTCGGCGGCGATCCTGCCCGGACCGCGTCAGAGGGAGCCGGCGAGGGTTCCCAGCCCGCCTCGGCGGGAGCACCCTACACCCAGCCCGGCCGGGATCCGCGCCAGACTCGGCGGCCACGGCGCCCCGCGCGCTCGGGGTCCCGCCTGTCGGCGGCCGCTGGGCAGCGGGGAGATAGTCGCGAGGTGGCTAGCAACTCCCCGCTGCCGGGGCTCCGCGTGCGGTTCCCTCTCCCGCAGCCGGGAAGGGGGCGATTGATCCATCTGGCGGTGCGCCGGGCTCACCGGCGCGTTTTAGTCACCGAATTGACAATAAACGCCCAGAAACACCAAAAAATGAAGCGTCTGGCTGGGAAAGGGCAGAAGGAGAGGTGAAGCTGCTGACATGTTCCGGCAAAAGAGGGTGGGAGGGGTGGGGGTGGAGGTTGCGGGGCTGCGGACATTCGGGTGCAGACGCAGCGGCGCGCGCGAGGTATATGCCCACGCACACTGGCCACCCCAGTTCTGCACTCCCCACTGACAGCCTCAGCTGCGCTGGGGCGGCCCCGCGTCCCTCGGCTTTGCGCGCGAACATTCCTGCACACAGCTTGGCTCGCACACGGTGTGCTAGAGTGGGATACACGCAGTGCCTCGGAAACTTTACGCGCTGCCCCGAAGCGGATCTGGGCTGGCTCTCAGGTGTACTGGCGGTGCCTTTTAAGATGCATTTTTTAATGAACAAGATTCTGGAAAAGAGTAGATGATAAAAATCGACCTTGCGCGAAGGTGGGGGCCACTCGCAAACCAGCGGCCTTCGCTAGAGGGAAAGCTAGAGGGAGCAACTTCCATCTTGCGGATTTAGGCGGGAACGCTGCTTCTCAGAGCCTGGGAAGCGCAGGGAGCTCTTCCTAGCGGCCTCTCTGATTTGGCCCAACCCAGGGCGTTGGCCCTCTGCCCCCTCAGCTGCAGCTACTGCTCCAAGGCCTGGAGATTGGAGCTGGGAAAAGCCTCTCTCCGGCCTGCCTCTCCACTTCTGGGAAATGACTTCACATCTAACAAGGTCCCCTGGCTTCTTTCCAAAGATTGGGGGACTTCAGGAACCGTCTCAGACGAGTGTAGGTCTAAAGGATAAAAATAAAAAAAAATAGAAATTATACTGCTGGAGAGTCTTGGATTGGAAGCCAGAAGCGGGGAGCCTGGCCTGCAATATACTTTCTCCTCCCTTCTCCTCTTCCAAGGGGGCCTTCTGGGCCTCCAAAACCCCCCACCCCCACCCAGGTCTTCCCTCTTCCATGAACCGGGCTCCAGGCTCCAAAATGACTGTTCAGCACATCCCTCTCCCCCCTCCCCCAAATGTTGTTTAAACTTTCTTTTAACCCCAGGTTAGCATAAGGAAGAGGACTCTGAAACATACATGGGAGCTTTGCCTGCCCTGCTTTCCAGTGAAGGAAGCTGAGAAAGCAGAGGTACCCAGGGATGGCTGCCATTGGGGGTGGGGGGAGAGAATGTGGTAGCAGGAAGTAACATGCAACTTGCTGTAGCTGTGGGGTCCTCCATCTTGGAATTTCTCTTCCCTCCTGTCCATACAAGTGTGGCCCACTGCACCCTACCCTCTGCCAATCCCAACCCTCAGCCTGAGCTGCCCTTAGATACTATTTCCCGAGCTGCTATGTGTTAGGTCCCCCTGGGCCATGCAAAAGAAATACAGATGAACTTGTGCTTGCGCCTGCCATGTGCTCTTGGGCAATTAAATCTCTCCAAATCTCAGTGATCTGGTGTATAAAATGGAGATTAAAAAAAAAAAAAAAAAAAAAGGAAAGACACCACCTTGTCGTGGCTAATATATGATATACTGTAAAGCAGCTAGTCAAATTCCTGGCTCAGTGGAAGTGCTCAGAAAACTGATAGTTATTTGCAGAACACCACTCCTTTCCTCAGAGATCCAGAAGAGGGATTGGGAACCTCTGACAAGGTATAATAAAAACTTGGTGGCAAGTAAGAAGCAGAGATAAAAGGCTATAGAGGTTCAAGGAAGAGACTCCTTCCTAGAGGATGAAAGACAAAGGCAGATCTTGTAAGAAGCCGTCATGGGAGGAAAGGAGACAGTTGCAGCAGGTGCTAGCTAACAAAAGCCCTCAGATTCCTCCATATACTTTGGCACACCCTCGGGTACCTGTATCCTTTGGTCAGCCGTCAAGGACCCATCCCAGCTGCACCTGAGCTCAAGGGCAGATGAGCCTCCTGCCCACCCAAGATAGCCCCTCCACTCCCACAGAGCCAGGAGTTAAAATGTGCAGGACAAAGGAGAGAGAATGCTTACAACCTTGAATTCATTCCCTTTCCCTCATCTCTCTTGCCCTCCTTGCTTCGGTGTGGACTCCCCAGAGGCCTAGAGCAGTAGAGAAGCAGGTAGAGTAAAAGACCAGGGAGGGGTTAGAGCTGGTAGCTTCACCCCAGCACACACGCATTAGCATCACAACACAGCTGCACTGCTCAACTGACCAGACCTGGTGCTGCTCCCAGGAGAATCTCATCCCCTCCTTTCGTCTGGCCTCAGAGATAAAAAACCAACCAGGAAGAAAAAGAAGACACCGCACTCACATCCAGCTAAGATGTGTCAGGAACCACAGAGCTGGTAAGGCAGGGGTGCTCCCAGCCAGTGGACAACAGCCTAACCCGGAGCATCCCATAATCCATCAGCTAGCACATATTTATTGAATAACCTATGGTGTCCCCAGCACAGTGCCAAGGCCTTGCCGTGGAATCCTTTAGAGTCCAGTAATGGACTTAGGTCCTATAACCATGAAAAGATAGTGAGCTACTCAAAGCCAAAGTAAGAGAAAGGAATGGATGATGCCATTGGATTTCAGAGGAGCAGTCAGGGAGAACTTGCCAGGGGGCTAGGATTCAAGCTGGACCTGGAAAATGGGTCGAATTTGGCCGGGTACAGAGACGGGCCCTCTGGGCAAGGAGAATAACACAGACAACAGCATAAAGGTAAGAAGTGGTTGAAAAACAGTCAACAGCTGGGAGGAGTCAAGCCTACAGGAAGGGTGGGGCCTGGTGGGAGAATCTCTGGAAAGTCCCACAGTGGAGGTCTTTGCATTGCAGACTACCCCCGACCCCGATCCCACAGGAGCCACTGAAGGTTTTTGAGCAGGAGAGTGATGAGAGCGGTGTTTTAGGAAGATTGATCTGACAGCTGCTTGAAGGATGGAGACAAGAGACCAGTGAGGAGGCGACTTTAAGTCTCAGCCCAAACAGGAGGTGGTGGTGGGCGTGGAGAGGAGATGGTTGTCAGAGGCGTTGTAAAGATGAATCAGCAGGATGTTGGTGAACAGAGGAGGAAAATTACCTTCCACTCAGAGGGGCCAGGCCTGGATAAAATGAGGCGGCCCTGAGACCTCAGGCTTCATCATTGGAAAAAATAATTAAAGACAGTAGCTAACTTGATGGCAGTATGCTGTGAGCTCCTTTAATTGTTACTGTAACTCTGTGGAGGAGGTACTATTATTAGCCCCATCTTACAAACGAGGAAACTGAGGCAAGGGAAGTGATTTGACCAGTCTGAGGTCACATTTTAAGTGGCAAAACCAGGATTTGAACTCGGACCAGTTCCTTAAGCCAGTGAATTTGCTTGTGCCAGTTCCAAACACCGTAAATCTCCCTCTCTCACTGCACTGTCCAATCACAGTGGAAGAAATTATGCAACTTGACATCTCTTGTGTATCTTTACTGCAGGCCTTGTCTCAGCCTAATCCTTGGGGTTGAAGTCTAGAGCCTGGAGAGAGCCCTGTCCGACGTGGCACAGCTTCCCAGGAAGTCCCTCTCCCGGGCCTGGGTCAGTCATGGGCTTTTCCAGCTCCGTTCCAGACTCATCTCCCCCGACCACCACCACAAACTGACCCCCTCCTCAACAATTCCTGCCCACAGAGCCACTTCAGACCCCAGGCCCAGCCTGGAAGGAGTGAGCTAGTCCGGAAATGGGGACCGGCAGGGATTTAACTAAGCCATCTGATTCCCAAACTGTGAACAGGGTTGCTGGGGCAGGGTGATGGGGATGGGGCAGGAGGGAAGAAATGCATACTGCATTCGAGGGCATCGATTTCTCTAATTGATTTCATTCAATGTTCTCAGGGCTTCATCATTCTCCTTAGAGGTAGACGTCCAAAGGAGGTGGAATCTGGCTTTACTGATCCACTTCCCAGGGTCTCAGAGACCTCTCTGCAGCCCCACCCACCCCAGGGAGCCCCCAGGCCCCAGAGAACCCATTAGAGGGGAAGAAACCTGCTGCTGCAGCAGCCTCGTGAGGGGGCTGGGGTGGCAGATGGGAAGTTACTCTAACAGGAAACTATCGATACCACCTTATGTGGATACTGCATCTCACAGTTTCACAAAGTTTTGTTCCACATAAACAAAGTTGCAAGGAAAAACACAAAGGTAGGTTCCTTGCAACATACCTGGAAAAAAGGCATGGCCGAATTAGCTTCCCTTTAGACGTGAACAAACGCAGGCTTGAAGGCGACCCAAGACCTGGCCAAGGTCACAACACAGCCAGCAAGTGGCAGAACCAGGACTCAAGCCTAGGTTCTCTGACACCTGGTCTAATGAGCCTCTAACTTCCCGGCATGGCCTCCCTCACACAGCCAGAAACGCTTGTTCCGTCTACCCATGCCGCAGGATTTCCTGGCTACTTTGAACATGGATGCCAAGATTCTTTCTCCCGAGGTTCTGAGTTTCAGTTCTGCCCATCTCCCCAGCTCCCTCCCCGCCCCTAACCAAAACCACCCAAAAGTCATAGAAAGGGCTTCCCTTAGCCTCAGCTCATTGGAAAATAGAGGGAAAAAATGATATATTTGCATAAACGTACAGCTCTTTGACATTCTTTAATGTATCTGATATGGGTATCCATGAGTAGGTGGGGAATGATGAGTAGAATCATGCTCATTTCACGAAGAAGAAAACAGGGGTGCTGTGACCTCTGCCCCAAACTACGGGTGACTCCACTGCACCTTCAGGCCTAGGTTAATCTCTGTTTCTTTCATGAGAAGATCATTTTGCCCCATAATTTCTTGTCCCTCTCCATGCCTTCCACTCTGACTTCCCCATTGCCAAATATTAAATACCCCTCCAACTCTACCAACTTATTCCCTGCCTGTTGCCACTCATCCTGTACATCCTGGGAATAAAGAAGTGGAATGGGGTGAGGACACAGCAATCAGGGGAGTAATGCAAGAGCTGGCTATGAATTTCTGAAGGGTCCACCCCCCATTCAGCACAGGAGAGGGGCAGCCTACTGTGCTCCCATCCCCCAGAATCTCTGCCAAGACCAGACCAGTGTTAAATCCAAGAAAAGTGAGAGATGATGATTCAAGGAGAGCCTGAAAGTCGTTGCTTAAGCCCCCCAAATCCCTCATGGCAATGCCCAGAATGTCACCACTAGAGCTTTCCTTCTTTACGTTCTCTCTTGAAATGCCAACATCAGATACTGAAACTCATCTCTGATTATAAACATAGACTATCTGAGTCGGGCAGCCTTAGATTAGTCATTCAATCCAAACCCCGGCCAACCCAGGAATTCTCTCCATATCAGTCCTGTAAGGAATCAAGCTTGCTACTAATTTGTTTTCCATACCAAAAGCCTGCAATCTAAGGAGTAGGAGGTTTGGGGACTGGGAGGCCTGGGGCAAGAGACAGAGAAGATGGAGAAGAGGGAGAAGGCCACCAAGAAGATTTTTGGCAACGTCCTTCCTTCACACAAGACAGACCTGGGAAAGCCTGGTGCTCTGAACGTTTCTTCCACCAGAAATCCCAGATTTCCTTAGAAGGCTATGAAATGCCCATGCCTCACCTGCCCCCTTCACAATTCCCCAGTGACAGCAGGAGCTGAGCTAGTGTAAACTGTCCTTCTGGTGAGCTATTGCAAGCTTGAAATATCCTAGTTTGCTAATCAGGCATCCTCGCCCCTGCCCTTGACCACACTGTGTTCAGTTCATGGTTGACACCATCCTGGCCACACCCCAACCTAGTCCTGGTGCCAACATTTCTCCTGGCAGACCCCAGATGCCTGGACCCACCCCCCAGGCTCTCTTCTGAGCACACGCACATCCCAGCTCTCAGGCACTGGCAATCTGCCAGGTTACCCAAGGCTAGAGGCAGGATCAAGGGAGAGGGGCAGTGATTATTTCTGCCAAGCTGTAAGGGGGGCCCGGCTCCTGCTGCCTGGCACTCCCCAGGAGAGCTCTCAGCCCAGCAGCTCCCCACAGGGGCCATGTTTTTATTTAGCCAAGCCTGCAAGGTGGGCGGAGCATAAGCTCTAGGTCTGAGATGGACTGTTATGCCAGTCTCCAGGAGATGGAAGGCAGCTGACAAGGAAGGGGCTTGGACAAAAAACGGGGACCAGAGTATCCTTCTCTGAGTGGATGTGCCTTCGCCCAGACTCAAAGTTTGGCCAAATGAGCACATTTACCTCTACGCCCACCCTACACCCTGACCTCTCCTTCTTTGAATATCTTTTCCCATCATCTAGAACTTTTTCTCCTTACCACCACTGTCCCCAAGCACCTAATGTTTTCCTGCTATTCTATCTCTCTTGCCAGCGTAGAAAACTCTGCTGTTCCCAGAGGGAGGGACAATGCTCAACCCAAAGGAATGAATTGCTAATGGTAGAATTTCAATCACCATCAACCCTCAGGCTCTTCCGGTTGGAAGGAACCTTTCATGCCCATGGCAATAAACAGCAGACAAGTGCATTGCACTCGACAGCTTACAAAGCTTTTTCCTGTAAGTCCATCATCCTTGTGCCTCCCAACAACACTTAGAAGACAGGTATTTTTCAGATGAGGAAACTGAAAGTCAGACATAAATGATTTGTCCATGATCACATAGTCAGTGAGTGGCTGACCTAGGACTTGAACCCAGGTGTCCTGGCTGATTTGGCATTTCCTATTTGTGAGGCAGCCTTTGCTTAAACACTGCGGTAAAATTAAATTAATTTTTTTAAATGTTAAGAACTATGACAATGTTACATAAACACTTAAAATCATAGGGTTTCTCCTCTGTTCTCCCTTGTCCCAGACAGCGTTGATTGTTGTAAAATTCTTCCTTGTGCCAAGATGGAATTTGCTTCCCCATGTCTCCCACATCCACAAGGATTAGAAGTATGGAGGAGGGTCTTCCAGGAGTCCCTTGGACTGCACAAGCCCCTCCAGGAGTCCCTTGGACTGCACACACCCCTACACAGCCCATTAAGTTTCCCTAGGTACTATTTGCTTTCAGTAGAGCAGGCAGAGGCTGCTCTCAGCAAAGTAATTGGGCATATTCCCCACCTCCTACTCCCCAGCCAAGTCAAACATCCACACAGCAGGCTCCAGGATGGGACATCCCCAGGGGTACAAGAACCTGCTGACTCCCTTCTCCAAAATAGATGTGTCCCTTCTCCCTTGGGAACAGGAAGGGCTGTCTGGACTAGGTGCTCCATCGCCATATCCTAGGAAAGCACGTAATAAATGTCCCATAAGTGCTTATGCAGTGGATGAAGGAATAAATGAATGAATCAACAAATGATGCCACTTACTCAATGTATCCTTAACATAAGAACTCAGACCTAGGATCACTGACCTGGTTCAAACCACTTACTCACTTTTACTGGGCTCCCGGGGTCTAATTTGCCCATATAAGAAATGCTTCTCTTTACTTCCATTCTGTTCTCCTTAGGAAAAAAATTGATAAATCTGACCGGAGGATTTTTTGCCATTTAAGTTCTTTTAATTTAAGTGAGGTTAGCTTATGCTCTTGACTTTTAAGTTTAATTCTATAAAGACACGTCAGACTTCCCAATCAACACCATGAATTGCCTCGTTCTTACTTGTTAACAGTGTAATCCCCCCTGCACTCCATCCCAGTAACCCCAAGAATTTTTTAGCCTGAAGAAGCAAAGCAGCTGCAACCTCGGCTCTCCCCAGCCTAACCCCCCAGAAGAGGGTGATGGAGGTACAGCCCACAGAGAACTTAAGTCCATGCCGTGAGAACACAGAACTCTTCTCCAGAGGAACCATGGCACTGAAGATGGGGCTGGATGGAGAGCTAGTGGCTCCTAAACAGATTACAGTCGGTCTTGTGCTCTCCAACAGGTAGCCGGCGACCCATACCTCCTTGCAGCATGAACTCTGTCCGGGGAAACACCTCGCCTTCCACCAGACAGACCTGTCCTCCATTTCCTCTCTGCCAGCTGCCACTTTGGAAGACAGTCTGAGAGGCAGGTCCCAGGCAAAGAGATTCTCTATTTATTTTTAGAGTTGCCAGTGTCTTGCATTTTCCAGAACTAGCAGGACAGATAATGGCCTTTTTCGCAAGCAATCTCAATCAATCAATCAGCGAATTCTTCAATACCTTCTTGTGACTCCTTGCTGACACATATGCATTTTAAAGAAATATTAACAGAGAGACAATGTCTTAACGGGAGGTAATGGCTCCCTAATAGTAGAAATCGGGCACCAGGCGAAAGGATTCCAATAAGATCTGGGAGGGCAAACCTGCCATACCCATGGGTCCCTCCCCTCTCCTAAGATGGTGGATATTGTTTGGTTAACTGATGGAGCTGAGCCTTCTCAAGGAAGCACTCCGGCAGTTGGAGGTGGCACACAAGTCCTCCTACTCCATTTGCAATTGCTGGCTAGAGGAAGTCAGAATCCCCTCCAGCTCTGAGATCTGGGTTTCTAAGAGATGACCGGTAAGCCGGTCCCTCCACCCTTCAAGTCACACTTTGAACTGTCCCAGTGTCCTGCCCTGCCATGCCTAAGCTCTCCCTCCGTGTCCACCGGGGGTGTCTAAAGAGCTTTCAAAAGAGAGAGGCCTTACCACTCCCTAAGGAGAACAGGAAGGAGTTTGCTGGAGGAGACCTATCGTGCCAAGACGTGCAATCGGTTCCAGTTACAATCCACAACTGGTTAGAACAAATTCCTTCTACAGGAGAGCTTCCACAGCCTTCAGTCCTGAAGAAGGGGCCATTTCCTCACAAGGTGTTGCTCACTCCCCTTGCTGGAACTTCCGTACCCGGAGGCTCCATCCATTGCTCTCCTTGGCTCTGATGCAGGAATGGGAATGCTGGGGCACTCAGGCACCCGAGAATGAGAAAGGGCCTCCCCTCGGGTCCCCAGTAGACGATACCATCCATGCAAGGAGTCAGGCTTGGGGGAGGCAGGAAGGCGCAGTAGATGTTGTATCAGCTAATGAGCACTCTGGAAGCCCTTAGGTGGGCTGCACAGGTACTGCCACGAACCAGCCACACACGACATCGTGTGCTTGGCAGCCAACCCAGCCCTGGCCTTATTACATGAGAGAGACGCCATCCGGGCCCCAGGGGGTTTAAGCAGCCAGAGGGAGGACAGGAAGGGACCCAGTGCCCCTTCCACATCCCACCCAGCCCTTTCACAGGTCTTTCCCTTCAGGATTCAAGCTTCCTTTCCTGCTTCCCTGCTCCTGCTTCCTCATTCCCATTTGTTCAATCATTTTTCTGAGTGCTGTGGTTATAGCAGGCAGGGTCTCCTCTCCCAGGAAATTTAGGGCCCAGCCTTCTCCTTGACACTCTGCCTTACTCCAGCCAGGCCCTTTTCCAATTTCTGACACCACCACGCGGGCCTCCTGACTGGCTATGTGGAAATAGGAAATGCAAAAGCCACTAGAACGACTTAGATTGGTTCTTTGCCATGCACAAAGTGCCCCCGCGTGTGCTCTCTCTCGATTGATCTTCGGAACTGCCTGTGCAGTAAACAGGCCATGATTGTTAGATTAGGATTGCTCTGGCTCTGCCACTTAGAGGCTGCGTGACCTGGAGCAAGTCCCCTTAATCTCACTGCATCTCAGTAAAATGGGGATGGTACTGCCTGCCCTGCCTGCCTCACACAATTGGGACTCATTCGGTCATCATGAAAGCACCTACTCTGCTCCAGGAACTGGGCTAGACATCCAGACACAAGACATTACTTCCATCTTGAATAAGACAGTATCAAGGAGCTTCTGGCCTGGTAAGGGGAAGGCAGGTGTATACACAAATACGTGCAATAAAGTTTGGAAACTTCAGTCGTAGAATTACGGTATAATGGGGAAAGAGATCAACTGATTAATGGATATATGTAGAAATGGGGATTTTAGAGAAGTCATTGCATAAAGAAATACCACTTACTGAGCTCTTACCAGGAGACATTTCTACATACATAATTGCTCTACGGAGCAAAAAGGATTATGGGTGTGAACCTACTCTAGAACAAACTGTGGAGACCCAAACAGTGCAAGATGCTCGTATTGCTGTTGATGTCAAATGTTAGGCTTTGGTTGACCTAAATGGATTGAAATAGTTAGACTAGGTTACGCTACAGCAACAGCCAACTACAAAATCTCAGAAGGTTAACACCATAAAGGTTCATTTCTTTTTCACGTAACAGACATGTAGACTGGCAGGGACTCTGCTCCACTCGGTCATGCAGGGGTCCAGGCTGACTGATGCGCTCTCATCTTGTAGCTGCCCCATCTGGAATACAAGGCCTCCTCAGGAAGAGAGAACTACAGGGCAGACAGCTGGCCAAAGGTGATATGTGTCACTTCCACCCACCACCCCTCCACCAGAACCAACTACATGGTCCCATCCAACTCCACAGGGACTGGCGCATGTGGGGAAACAGGTGGAATATCGGGCGGGCATCAACATCTCTGCCACAGGGATGAAGTCTCTGCATCTTGCAGAACCTGGTTGTTTGGCAATTCAGAGAGTTCTGAGGGAAACTGGGGTCTGAGTCCCTCAGGGCCAAGCAATTTACGCAACCCAAGGCTTGGAATGAATTCTTCCTAATTCCGAAGTGACTAGCCATGGCAGAGAACTAAAGAACAATCAAGCTACTTCTGTGACTTAGATGAGCCCAGAGTTAAAATACTACTACGATTACTATTACTACTACTACTAGTAATAATAATAACATGTATTGAGCATTTACTATGTGCTAAGTACATGTTACCTGTATTATCTCATTGACACTTCACAATAACCCAGAGAGATAAATGGTATTGTTACCACATTTTATAAATGAAGATAATAAAGAACAAATCCAAGGTTCTTTACACTCCTCAATTAGTAAAATAGCGGAGGAGGAATGTGAATACAGAATAGCGCTGTCAGAAAAAAAAACAGTCACTTTACCGCCAAGCTACACTACTTCCCACAGCAGACTGGGGACATGAATTACACTCGCACTCATGCACACACACAATTTGCAGTCCTGACATCTGGATTCTCAGCCTGGTTCTGTCACTAGCTACATGTTCTTGCATAAGTCACTTCCCCTTTCCAAACCTCAATTTCCTCATCTGTAAAATTGGGACAATAGGGAAGTGGATGTGGCTCAAGCATTTGGGCGCCTGCCTACCACATGGGAGGTCCCAGATTCAGTTCCTGGTGCCTCCTAAAGAGAAGATGGGCAGACATAGAGAGTGCACAATGAATGGACACACGGAGAGCAAACAATGAGGTGGGGGGAGAGAAATAAAGAAATAAAATAAACCTTTAAAAAAAAAAATTGGGACAATAGCAATACCTATCTCAGATGATGATTGAGACAATCCAAAGATTATCTCTTTTAATTATCTTATAGAAAAGGGCTTCAAAGTTGCTCTTGCAGAACAAAAAGCAATTGTGGGTTAGACATCCCCTAGTGAAGAGGCAAGAGCCTGCAGGGAGGTCACAGCTGATGGAAGGGGGACAGAACAGGACAGCTCTCTTATCCCCTGGGGAGGCTTGCTGACACTCCTCAAGTGATCCCAGCCAACCAACTGGAAGGAAGCCCTCTGTGCCTCTTCCTCTGTTCCCAAGCTCTCTTTGGCAACTCTGCCATAGCCTCGTAGTTTATTTTTCCTGCAGAGGTTTTTGCAATATTTCTCCTAAGTGGGACAGCTACATCGATAAGTTCCATTGCATCACGAGTGTTACCAGAGAGCAGAGTGCTGGCGGGCTAGCTAGGATTTCTGGTCTGATGGAGGAGGCTCTGTCTCACATGCCCTCCCCTTCTCTACCACTGCAGTCTGGGCCTCTGGACTTTTCTGGACTTCTCTCCCCTACTTCAGCCTCTGATTCCATCCTGCTCCGGGACGCCACTGCAGCCTGCCCAGGCCACACATCCATCCCCCCAAATGCCCATCACATTTTTAACCCTTCCCCAACCCAGAGCCTTCACTCAAGATATTTCTTCCATCTAGAATATCCTCCCAGCATCTCTGCCCATCAAAAGCCTTCCCAGACACATGTAGAAATGTCAACAGCAGTTGTCTCTGGGTGACGAGATTACAGATTATCTCTTCTTTCCAATTTTCTCCATTTGGAGATCTGGGGAAATGAGTCCGTGTTATTTTTATCATCAGAAAAACACAACGAAGCCATGCTTTCAGTCCCTGCCCACCCCATGCAGCACCCTCCTCAGCCCAGCTTACTGTTCTCTTTCTCTTCTGAAACTCTGTAGCTCTTAGAGCTATCACACATTTCTGTCTACACTAGTTAGCTTCCTGTGTGTGAATGTTGAGCATTCCCAAGCAAATCGTAAGCTCCATGAGAACAGGGAACACATTATACCCATCTTCTGGACCCTGCAGAACCCTTTGCACAGTTCTAGGCATATGTAGTGAAGAGTACTCCCCAATCCAGGGGTTATGAGAAGGTCTCCTTGTATACCTCCCCATGGCTTGGGGACATGCAATCATAAAAACTTAGAACTAAAGGACCTTAGAATTTATATAACATAACGCAGGGTCCTGCATTCCTGTAGACTGTTTCTGACATGTCATCTGCTCACTCACAGGGTATTACCCTCAGTACATGAGCAGTCAAAGGAAAGCATAGGGAGGCAAGGCCATTTGGCCCAAGAGCCCAGAACCCCCGTTTCTGTTGTTCAGCCCTGTGCTTTAACCACTAAACCACAGCTGCCACTGCAAGACCTTATTAATAGCCATTTCTCTCCCAGTCAGCGGCTGGACATGACTTGCCAGGTTAATAATTTGTTCATTAGGCACCTAATGAATTACTTGTTAATTGCTAACTTGATGAACAGCCAGCAGTCCCCATCTGCCTGGAGAAATGGCAACAAATAACTGCAGAAGGGCCGGCCAAGCCTCAGCGGCTGGAGAGCGTGAGTTTTCTGCCCAAGAGGGTGGCAGCTCCCAGGGAGACCAGTCCCTCAGAGCGCAGCGGGGTCCCCTGGGAGTGGATGCTGTCCAGATAGGTCAGCCCTGACAGGGCACCTCTTGCTGGACACACAACTTCCCTGCAGAGGTCTAGGGAGCCCCTATCTTCATCTCCCCCAATCTTTCAAGCTCCCTTTCCGCAAAACCTCATCCAACGACTTTCTTTTATTTTTATTTTCTCTGTGCTCCCATTACACTCAAAGTTAGCACTACTCAATTCTAACTTTACATATATATGTATATTCATATGCCATCAAATAATCCCTGCGTGTTGGTCTTCTCTCCCCGTCTTGAAAGCAGATACAATGTCCCCGGGCAGAGACTTGAAGCTTTCTTGTTCATCCTCATATTTCCTGTACCTAACATAGTGCCTAGCTCAATAAATATTTATTAAAGGAGTAACTCATACTTTTCTGTATACTTCTTACCCCACAATGATCACTGCTGTGCTGAGCATATATTATTCAGTGCATACTCATAAGTCGATAGGAATTCAGTTTTCTCCAGGGCAATGATTCGAGATCCCTGAGAAATTCTGTAGAGTCTGTGGTAGAGTATTTAAGGCAAACCCTCTTGGTCATGTCGGCTCCCAAATCCTAACGGCTCTGTTATTTTTGAAGTCACTTTAGAGCCGCTCTGAATAGAGAAGATGATGATTTCTTGCATTTGCATAGCAATTTTTCTTATCAAAGCACGTTCTCGTTTTATCCTTCCAGCATAGCTGGAGGAAGAGGACGTATTAGGATGTCCATTTTATGAGCAGAGGACTGAAATAAGAAGGAATTAATCAACTTTCCCCAGTGAGACTAAGCCCAGTCTTAGCTTTCACTCAGACCTTCCCTCCCACATGGGCTCCTGCAGGACGGACCTTGGTCATTTTTGGTCTCTGGTTCTGAGCAGCCAGCCCAGGGTCAGGCACAGAGGCGACGCTCCAGGGATGTTTTCATTGAACATGATGGTCCAGGGACTCCAGTAGAGCCTCTACCTGGAGCAGCCCGAGGGCCAAGGAGATGGCCTGCTTCAGCACCTCCGTTTCCCACACCAGGCCAGCATTTTCAGTCCATCCATTGAAAATGAGCCTATTAGCACTTTTTGCACTGCTGCAAGTGACAATAAGGAAAACACATTTTCGGTACAATGGCAAAATGATTTCACGTATTATTTATGTGTATCCCTTATGTTGCAAGTATTTTTAGATGCTGCCCCCTCAAATCCTTTACAGAATGAGGCCGTTAGGAGTTTTTAAAATACATGACCTCATATCATCCTCAGGACAACGATTCAAAGCGGAGAACCGTGATATTATGCCCATTTGGCAGATGGGAAAAGCAAGACAGAGCCAAAGCCGTGCGGCGAGCAGGTTAAGGAGCTGGAACTTGCCTCACACTCCATGCTGGACTGGTGGACACAGAACCCCAAGAGACTGGGCCCACAGAGATCACTTCTGAGGACCTGAGGAAAAGAGAAAGGTCTGCACGGGGAGGTGCCAGATTCTATCTGCAGATGTAGCTCCTTTGGCAAACTGAGTTTTTAAAAAATACGTATCAATGATTTCGTTGAGGTCCCCACTCCCCAGTCCCCCATATTATGTCACCTTCTGGCCACAGATGGCTTTTGAGTTTGCAACTCCTGTTTGGTCTAGGAACAGCAGCTGTAGCCCAGGTAAGGCTAGCCATGGGGCTTCCTCGGGCAGTGCAATGGATGCCAGGGTTGGGAGTAGTCTTTAGGTATGAAACCAGGATAGAAAGTGGAGCAGGAGTATAGTAGATGCAAACTTCACAGACATTCACCCTCGGCCAGCCACATCATTTTATCAAGCTCAGACCCTGCACTGGGTGATGGGGGTCTGGTGCCTTTAGCACCTAGTTGCTACTTCTCCTACAGTCCTGGGCATACCTGGACCACACATTTCACCCTCCTTGATCATCCCCCCAACACATGGTCTGAAGTTGTCTGCAAAAGAGTCACAAGTTCGGCTGAACAGGGAGAATTCTGCGAGCTTCACAGGTTCCATATGGAATTTGAAAGGCAAAGAGCAGGTTACACGACCCCATTCTATACCAGCCCTGCACCACCACCTCCTCACCTCCATCTTTCTTCTCTGATTTACACAGGTGCCCCAAACCCTGCTATGTCACTGTTGCCATCCATAGCCCTGGACTTTAGGAGTAGAAATGACCCCCAACGTGCAGTTCTTCTTCACCCGTCCTTACTAGGGATGTCTGTCTTAGCTTGGATGTGACCAGCCTTCCTTCCTTTATCCCTTTCCCTTACTTGGTCTTGAACCTTAGTCCTGTAATGATCTCCCCAATCTCTCCCCCACCCCTTCCCTGACAGAATCCTGGATATTTGCTATCAGCAGAGATCAAAATCTAGGACCAATTGGTGCCAGCCTGCTGAGGATCCAAAAGAACTGGGTCAGCAGGGAGCAGCAGTGTGTCATATTCCAGCAGAGACTGGGGGAAATGGAGACATCAAAGAAGCTGTCACTCAGAGACAGATTCTCGGAAGGACTGGGGCAGGCGGTGGCAAGAACCCAGGAGAAAGGGAGTGAGCTGCAGAGCTGCAGGCACTCGTTGGAACTGATGGCAGTGGTAGAATGTCAGATGCAGAGCCCTGAATTCTCAAGGGTTCTGTGGCACAAAAAAAAAAAAAAAAGAGGGGGTAGTACAAGACCAAGCCACAGCTCCTGGAAAGGGGACCCCCCAGGAAGAGGTGAGAGTTACACTGAGGTAAATTAAGTAAGGCTCCTGCCTTGGGTACAAGTTTTTGTGGGACCAGGAGGAAGCCCCATCAGCCAAGTAGCCTGGGGAGAAGAAAGACTTAGAAAGCCACTTGGCATCTCCTGGGAACATCAAGGGAGAGGGTTGCCCCTTGAGGGCCTTGCAAAAGTACTTGACACTTCTACCCTCTCCAGAAATAATCCATGAGTCTCAGGAAAAGGAATGTGACTGCCCCCTCGCTGCCCCCAGGAGAGAAGTGGAGCAAGTTGCAGAGAGCAGAACAGTCGAGAAAAGAGCAGCCACTTGCAAGCCGCCATTAGGACGGCTGGGGAGGCCCTTCTGGAAGCATCCCTCTGCCCTTTCTGCCTTGTGGCTCTGCAAGAAATGGCCTCCCTCTAAGGCATCCTCGTGGCACTTGCATGGCAATTTTTATCCCTCCAAAGCATCCTCATGGCACTTGCATAGCAATTTTTATCAAAGCACAGTCTCATTTTATCCTTCCAGCATTGCCCACGTCTCGGTGCTGTGGGCTGCTTGGACTGAGGTTGGGGGCAGGGTCTCTTCTTGAGGCTCTAACCCCGTTGAAGTTCCCAAAAGATCTTAGCCTTTTGCTTTACCAGTTCTTAGAGAACTTGGAGTGGGTTTTCCCAGTCTGGGTCAGACAACATTTTAGTGTTGTCATCTTCCCTCCGCCCCCAAGATTAAATCCCAAAGCATTTCTCCCTGGCAACCACTAACGAAACTCACAGGCAGGAACCCAACTAAGAATTTAGAGTCTCCCAAGTTCTCCATCCACCCAGGGCACTTGGTGGGGTTGAGAAACAGCCCCTCTCTCTCTCTCTCTTTCTCTCTCTCTCTCTCTCTTTCTCTCTCTCTCTCTCTCTCGTTTAAGCTTTATATTCCCAATATCCTGGGCCCCTTGCCATAAGTTCTTCAAATGCAAGGGCCCATATGTGTCCTCCTGCATCTAAAGCATCCTCTTCCCCCTTCACAGGCTGTCCTAACATCTAGTTTCCCCAGGTATAAATGGCAATCGGTGTCTCCTTTCCCACAGGGCACTCATTGCACTGATTTCTTTTTAATTAATGAATTGTTTCAAATTTTAGGTTCACAGGAAGTTGTGAATGGCTCATCTGTTTTCCATCTCTATCATTTTGTCATGTCCGAGACTTTGCTGCCACTCTCTGCCCCCACTGAGCTTGTGGCCCTTGAAAGCCATCTCAGAGGCTGGGTGGATCCCAGCTGTGAAGAGGACAGACCCGAGAACGCAAGTCTGGCCGCCAGGCTGCCCAACTGGCCTGGCCTTGCCACCTTGCCCGTCTGCTTTGGATTCAAACAACTCGCAGAACAGGAGCCTGTATGCTCACAAACTCAGTCTTCTGCCCACCTCCGGCCCAGCCTGACCACTGCTTGTCCCCTTCTGAGTCCATGTCTTTTGCTGCTCTGGACAGTCTCTCTCCTGCTGGGTCCCCTACCCTAGTGAGTCTCATAAGCCAGCCAGCTCTCTGCTGCCCCCTTCAGGCGGTCTGCAGCCTCACCGCATCCCAGCTTCGGGATTTTAATTTGAAATTCTCCCATGTCATGCTTTCCGCGGCCATACTGTACCTACATAATTCATTTTTATTACCTAAATATAGGGCTTAATATTTGTCCCTGTTAAATTTCATCTTGTTTGTTTCAGGCATCATTTCAGCTTATCAGGATGTTTTCAAACCCTTAGCTGTCTCTCTGGACCTCAATTATCTCTTCTAACTGTCATCTAAAAATTTAATAATCCTACTCTCTGTGTCTTCATCCACGTCAGAGATGAAATCATTGAACTGAGCAGGATCTAGGACAAAGTCTTATGGCACAATACTAGGAGATCCCCTTCCAGATTGAGGTTTGAGAGCTGGGCAAAGCCCCCTTGGGGACAATTGTTCCGCAGCTATAAGTCCACCCAAGTGCACTATCCACTGGCCTTCAGCTTTCTCATTTATTCACAAGGCTGTCATGAGAGGCTCTACATTGCCTGTTCTCCAACAGATCAACCCAAATAGGTTGGCTTCATCAGCCTGTAGGGGCAAAATGAGGTACCATTTCCTTTCATACCCAAGGTATAATGGCTTGCGTCCCCACCCACTCCATCAAGGATTCTGATTCCTGAGTAGTCCCAAGACTACCCAGGGTATATACACTGGTCTAAAAAGCATCCCTCCTGAGGTTCCCTGGCTGCTACCTGCAAAGAAAGCAGAAACTCAGCTCACTGGCCTTGCCATAAACTTCTGCCTGATTTGCAGAGTGAGGACATCAAATCTTCTAGGAACAAACACCTGCCCCTATAATCAGAAATATGCAATGTTTGTTTGCCCAGGGCCCACTCTGGGATACAAATGAGCCCTGGGTTACTCTGAGTTCCAGAAGCAGCTGTGTGGTCCAGAGCCAGCCCCACCTGCTGAGGTGGGAGGCTGGGCCCCAGTCCTGACCCCCTTCTCTTATTTCCTGCCTTCTAGCCTCAGCTGCAGCCGTCCCAGTACATCGCTGTGGAGCTCGGATCCCATCCCTTATTCTCTGCTCCTGTGCATACTCAGGATAAAAAACAGAGGCACAGAGAAGAGCAGCCCACAAGGCCATCCTGCAGTACCTAAGTCCCATATGCACATGGTTTTACTGCTTATAACACTTTATTTTTTACTTCATACAAAATACAAAAATGCAGATCCAAAGAGTACAGACCAGTGATGACGGCACACTGTACAACAACAAACCTTGTCTAGCAAGACAGTTTTTAAAACTTTTTTAGTGCTCGCTTCGGCAGCACATATACTAAAATTGGAACGATACAGAGAAGATTAGCATGGCCCCTGCACAAGGATGACACGCAAATTTGTGAAGCGTTCCATATTTTAAAATAAAAAAATAGAAAAAACTTTTTTAGTGAGTACATGCATCATATAAAACAACAACAACAAAAACACACAGAGGTGAGAGATTTAGCTATTTCTACCCCCAAAATAATGCTTACTGCCAAGACTCTGGATGGGGGGAAAAAGAATTAAAAAGGCAAATAATATTTGTTCCATAAAAAAGTTAAAGCTACCATAAAATGTCCTCTCCCTCCCACTGCCCCATGTCACACTGATTAAATTTCTTTTGATAAGCCACACAAAAACAAAACAAAACAAAACTGCTAACCTGGACAGTAAATACTCAAGACGGTTTTTAACTTAGGTAAAACCTAAGTAGTTTAAAGAGTCTTTTAGGCATTTTGAAGCCTTTCTATTCATTTCTCAGTATTAGGAGAAGGGTGATCCTCATCCACCACGCCCTGCTGAAATGTCCTATGATTTACTCATCTAATAGCTTCCAAGACAAGAAAGAGGAGTTGGGTTGATCTGCTTTATCTTAAGTGAATGCATGCTGGCTTCCAGCAATCACCGTCCTTTCCCAAGAACTCTTAAATCATCACTTATCATCATCTGCTTTGGAATTTTCCAGGCATCAACTTTGGAATTACTGAATAATCATTTCCATAGTCATGGAAGGTTTCCGGGTAACTGGCCCTGTTGAATGGGTAAGATCCTTAAGTGCAAGCCAGGCTTCTCCATGCCCTGCCAGCCCTTTCTTCCCCTCATGCCGTCATTATCACACACATACACACACATCCACACACATGCGTGTGCACACACGAGAGGCACCACCCAGAGCTTACACACAGAGGACCCTGCAGTTTGGCTAACATAGACATGCCATCTGCACAAAGATGCCCAAAGCCAACATCCCTGATTCTTCTTTTAGCCTTTTTTAGAATTGCTCTGACATTTCTCTCCACCACCCCCACCCTTACCCCAAGAAGTGATAGACGCCTTCATATCCCTGTAATTGTGACCGTGGCTAAGTAGCCGTGTGATCGCACGTGGGGAGGGTACTGGGCGGGCAGGCTCTGACCCATGCCGCAAACACACCTCCATCTGTCAGGCGGCTGCCTTCCCTGTGTGGGGAGTTGATGGAGCGTTGACTGCCAGGTTGCTAACGTCCTTGTCTGAGGACGCTGCAAAGACATAGTTTTCCGCAGAGGAATTCTAAGGCTTAGACTCGAGTCTTCTCAGAATTATAGTAATTAAAGTGGAGAAGAGCAGTGTGTCAGAGCCCCTCCCCAACCTGCCATTTCTGGGTTGACAGCAGTGTTGCCAACTTCAAGGTCACTCTGTCCTCTCAAGGTGCTCTCCCTCTTTCCCTCTTGCTCCTTCCTCTCCTCTCCAAGTCAGGCCAAAGACTGCCAAGGTCCCGACCATCCCCAGGCAGAAATGAGAGGTCAAACAGGTCCCCTGGAAAAGCAGGTGCCCTTCAAAATCCAGTCTTGGGAGCCAGTTGAGTCTTACTGGGCTGCCTCCAGTCACTGAGGTCTTGTGGAGACTGGGGGCTGGTTCAGAGACAACAGCAATACTGGAAAGGAGCTCAAATACCATCCAGATCTGTCTGCTATTTCCACAAATGAGGAAATGAAGGCTCCAAAGACAGAAGCGACTCGCTTAAGTTCAGCTGCATAGTCACAGAGCCTAGTTTAGGACTCAAGACCCCTGACTCCTGGTTTATGCCACAGCTCCAGGGTCACTTATTGATGCCAGGCACTTTCAGGGTGCTTTATGTAAATTATTATGTTCACAGAAACTTGTTGAGGTATCATTAGCCCCACTTTGGGGTTGAGAAGATGGAGTGATTTGCCCAAGGCCACATAGATAGGAAGTATAGATGAGGGATTCAAGCCCATTACATCACCCTTTCTCATAAATATCCATCAGGGGCAGAAAGAAGCAAATCTGAGTGGGTGGATTTGAGAATGCAGGAGGGTATCCTGATAAAAGGAATCACTGGGAGCTACCTGCTGGGAGGTCCCAGCTACAGGTCACCAGT
This sequence comes from Tolypeutes matacus, assembly GCA_026826555.1. Classification (NCBI taxonomy): domain Eukaryota; kingdom Metazoa; phylum Chordata; class Mammalia; order Cingulata; family Chlamyphoridae; genus Tolypeutes; species Tolypeutes matacus. The sequence goes on along the minus strand of JAKSZT010053830.1, from coordinate 2,341,690 downwards.
GATTACATTCAATTTGAGATTTCCTTCACAACACGAATGGTAAGGACCATATGTGACCAAATGTCAACAAACATGGCGCCAAGAAGGAAGGATAAACCTGAGTACAAGTGGAAAAGGTTCATAAAGGAAATGTGCCTGGGAGTTGACCTTCAAGGAGGAGGATCTGGAAAGCAGCCCAAAGCAGAAAGGAATCTGGAATTGATGGAATCTCCAGGAAGATCTAGCATTCCCTTGGGTATTGGTGGGTATGACTGTGGGAGAGAGAAGGGACCTAGATTCCTAATCTAGTTCCCAGATCTCTGCCCACCTCCTCCCTATTCTCCAACCCAATTCCTACATTGATAGGAGGATTGAGCAGACCTCAGAGAAAGTGAGGATGATTTAACTTCTGGAGCACTCACTCCGCATATGGCACACAACTACCCAGTCTCTTGGAAGGCAAAGGGGCATCGGCAGAGAGAAAGCATGGAAGAGGGAGTATGAGATGGGAAAGACACAGCCCTACTCAACTTGGGAATGGATAGGATAGTCCCTTAATGCCTAATTATGGAAAAGCATGACTCTCTGCAGGGAAAAGGGGCACTGCCTTTCCAAGATGTGGCAAAGGTCATTCTCTCCATGATGTGCAGCAACTGAAGTGTCATTGCCCATTGACTGATACCAACTTTCTTCTTGTTTTTCTTTGCAAAATGAGGAGGATAATAGTATGCGCCTCACAGGATGGTTGTTGAGAATTAAATAAGATGCAAAGTACCTAGTAGAGTTTCTGGCATAGAATCAGCACACAATAAGTGTTAGATTTTTATTATTGTTTTTATTTCAATCTTGATGAAAAATGTATTATTTTCATACTATTATAAAATGAAGAGAGCTGTGAGTTAGGTTTCACAAATTTCATTGCCAAAGTCATGTAGTATGGACAGTTCTATTACATTTGTATTATTTAAACAAAAAGTTTCCTTCTTGGGAAATTTGGGAGGAAAGTGCTGCCTATTCCACCCCAAGGCAGTGCTTATGCTCATAAAACCCTTTTTCATTTCAAGGTGATTTCTAACTAGTTCCTCATCATATGCTCAGTGCAGAAGTCCCAGATCAATGGGACAAATGGCATTCCGCTTCTTTTATTGATACCGAAACTCAGGGCAAAGGAAGTGTGTAGGGGTGGACCCAAAACCAGGTACCCCGTGCCCCTCAGTCCTCCATCCAGCCACACTGTGTCTAGGAGATTCGGCAGGCTGCCTGCCTGTCTCCTCCCCAGGACACACAGTGGGTCCTCTTTGTGGCCGGACTCTGCGATCTGCTGAGTCCTGCATCTCTCAGCAGCTCCGGGTTGACAGTACACTAATCCGGGGTTGAGGTGTTCAGAAACGTGTGGAGTTTGGAATCACATGCAAAGATGATAAGACTCCTCTTTTTGCATGGAGCATGATGCCACAATGTTTTTCCATCCTTCAGGGGCTTCTGGTACCCAGGCCTGACATCCCCAGCTCCACCACCCCCTCTCACCCCCACTCACCGCCTAAGCCCTCTCCTTGCCTATCCTTCATCCAGCCTTACCCACTGGCACCATTGTTCTCCAGGTTCAAAGCCGGCAAGTTCTGGCTGGGCAGAGTCCACTCTGTTCCAGGTGTTAGCTACGTTGAGTAGCATCCTCTGCCTGCGTCCATAGTTCCCATTCCCATCCATATGCCCACTTCCTGTCCCCCCATCCCAGGCAGGCTGATCACTATTCCCCAAACAAGTACATTTACCTCCTATCCCATCTGCTCCAACGCAACCCCCAAAGCCTTGCTCATGCCCCCTCTTCTAGAATGACTTTTGCTTTCTGATCCAGCTTTTTCTTACAGGAAGCCCTCCTAGATTATCCCAAGCCCACATTGTTTACCTCCATTTTCTAAACTCCTACAGCCACTATTGTCCAGATAGGTATTTTTCACAGTGTAGGTTGTGGATGATTAGAGGATCATGGAAATCAATTTAGTGGTCATAATGAGCAGTCTTTAACAAAATGGGATAGAATACAAAATATCAGCCAGTGATAAATATTGATCACTGCAAACACATGCACATAGACATATACATGTAATGCATACAGACATTGTAGCAGTTTGGCAGTTTGACATAGTTATGAATTCCAAAAATAGATATCAGATCATGCTTGTAAACTGGTCTGTTCATCTGGGCATGATTAAGTTATGATTAGGGCGTTGACAGGGCCATGTCAGTAGGGTGTTGAGCCCCACCCCTTGGTGGGTGGGGAATCAACTATAAAAGGTATCACAAAGAACAGAGTTAGAGTAGTTCTGATGTTCGAGTCTTGAGCTGGAGCCCCGGGAAGTAAGATAGCTTGGTCGTGAGGAAGGAGAGAAGGCCCCGGGGAAGAGTTGAGCAGTTCACCTGAGAGTCTACAGCTGGCCTTGTGGAGAGAGACAAAGCTGAGCGCCTCATAGTCTACAGCTGACCTTGTGGAGGAAACAGAGTCGCTGAGCCTGGAGAGAAACGCAGCCCCGGGGAAGAGAGGAACCCAAGAAGCCTGAACCCTGGCAGCTGTCTTGCTCCAACACGTGGCAATAGACTTTGGTGAAGGAAGTAACTTATGCTTTATGGCCTGGTAACTGTGGGCTTCTACCCCAAATAAATACCCTTTATAAAGACCAACCAATTTCTGGTATTTGCATCAGCACCCCTTTGGATGACTAATACAGATGTAAGGCAAAATATGTGGCTTACTGTGAGTTGCAGTCAAAAGTTTTTGGAAAACTCTGGATGTTAGTGTCTTCTATCGCAAATAGTACCATAGACATATAATCTGCCTAAATTCTCTACCAAAGATGTCAGGAATGAGGTCGTGGATGGGAGGGGAGTAAGAGGTGAGCCAAGGTGGAACCACTCTCACCTAGGAGAGAAAGCACAAGCCAGAAAACCACTGTCAGAACTGCCACCCATGTGTCTGTCTACCACGAGGCATTAGTGACTAGACGACCAGCTCTGTGATGGCTGTGACTGAGTCTTCCTTGCTCACCTCTCTCCTCAACACACACACAAAACTAAATAGCAAGAGTTCAAAAGTAATTACGGGGGGAGCAAGTATAGCAGGTATAGCTCAGTGGTTGAGCACCTGCTTCACATGTATGAGGTCCCCGTTTCAATCCCCATTACCTCCTTAAAAAAAATAATAAAAATAAAAATAAATACTGATGAATGGATGGCACGGGTTAGCCTAGATTACTCTGTGATAACAAAAAAGAAAGAAATCAAAATCTCAACGGCTTACACCACAAAGGTTTATTTCTCACTCATACAAAGTCAACAATGGGTCAGATTGCTTTCCAGGGCTGCTGCGGGGGACATCTGGGCTGCTTCCATCATGTCAATGCACAGTCCCAGGTGACAGTGGAGGGAAAGAGAGAGCGAGAGGGCTGTGCGTGGTGGCATATGTCACGTCCACTGCCAGTCTTTGGCCAGCACCATTACCTAGCCCTGTTTCACTTCAAGGAGGATGGGAAACAGAAGAGCATGGCTAGCTGGTGAGCAGTAAAGGTCTTTGCCGCAACCGTGCATGAGCTGGGCTGCCTTGTTACTTAATTCTATGTATGGACTTTGCCTCCCCAACTACTCGGTTATTCATTCTACAGAACTTCTGGGGTGTGGGAGGGGTCTGCTCTGAAGTAAGTACTGTGCATGTAAGACGCTATCCTGGTTTGGATTTCCCTAGAAGCAGACCCTGAGACAAGGACTAGAGTGTACATAGCTAATTGGGGGGTGAGGGAACTCCAGCAGGGCCAGAGGGAAGTGATCCAGAGGCGTGTCTATTAAACCAGCTACCTCAGTGGGTGTCTGAAGCTCAAGCACATGGAGAAACTCTGGGAAATGCTAGAAAGCACACCTCAGAATTATCTCCACCTTAGGGCTCAAGGAGCGAGGTATTTAGGTATCAGCCCGTTTCCCTTGGTGGAGGCTGCTCTCAGGATATGTGAAGTCCCCAGCCCTTCCAGCATGCTGCGCTCACTTCTGTGGGCAGAGTGGCCTTCCCCCCCCAAAAGCCCCCAAGCACAGAGAGACACACTCTGTACGGGCAGTGGAAACTCCCAGGGCACACCGAGAAGGTGAAGTCTGAAGGAAATGGGCAGGGAAGTGACGGCATCAGCCTCCAACCCACAATCCCTGAGCTCACGAAGCAGGAAGAGAGACAGAAAAACAAGGAAATGTCCGCAGGGGTGAGGATGCGACAATTGAGGTAGCCGCAAAGCGTTGTGGGGCACAGAGGAACTAGAGGCTGATTCCCTGGAATAGCCTAAAAGGCTTCTCAGGTTGGATCTTTAGAAGGACAAGTAGGACTTTGTCCCTGAGAAGAGGAGGGAGAAGAAGAGTGAAAGTCACTGTCAGTTACCTACCCATGACAGCCTTTCCCCCTTCTCCTCCCTGGCTAGCCCAGTTTTGTTTAGGATGGTTCTGTGCTCAGCCCCAGATGATTAATCATGATTGGTCTTAAGCCAGCCATGAGATCCTTATCCCTTTAGCCAAATTCTTTTCTGGCCTTTCTTGTGCCTAGTGGTGACCTGGTCTGGCCAATGAGAAGTAAGAGGAGATCCACTGGGAAGTGTTCTGGGACAGACTTCGCCTTTCTGAGAAAAAGAACAGCTGGATTGGCTGCCATCCTTTCCTTTCTTCCTGCCCTGATTGCAAATGTGACGCCAAAAGCCACCGCAGCCAACTTGGGACCGTCAGGTGTTGAGCATGAGGACAAAAAGCCAACTGCTAAGGATGGCAGGGTGGAAAGAAAGAAGGAACTTGGACTTCTGGGGAGCTGAAGCCTGGCAACTGTCTGTCTTCTTGTCCTCTGAGAAACATAAGATCCCCTATGTTTCAGCCACTTTTCCTCTGGGATCCTTTACTTGCAGCCCAACACAATCCCAACCGACCTGAGGAGGAGATTTCAGGCAGAGGGACACTCAGGCAAGAGAAATCCTACCTGGAGCTGGTAGGAAGCTTGGTTTGGCTAGAAGACTGGCTGTGCATTATAGATTGGAAGCAATGAGACTGCAGAGGAGGGTTACAAACAGAATATAAAAGATGTTTTGCCATGCAAAGACGTCCAAAGGAGAGGCTTATGGAGGAAGGATGATCGTATTTGTGATTTGGAAAATAATAGTATCAGACATATAAAAGAAGGACATAGATCATAACCTATGAGTAGTCTCCAGTGCTATTTTTGTATTATCTATAGCCTCTGATGCAATCCCCCTTTAATGCTTGTCGAATTGAATCGAGATGAAGGTACCCTAATTATTTCTATGTCTCCATGCTTTGCTTCAGTCAACTGCGAGAGATATCCAGAAAGGTTGCAGGTGAGTTTCTCACTCTGCCACCAACCCAGTTTATGACCTAAGGCATGTCACTTGCCCTCCAGACCCTGATCAGAGTCCTGTCTGTTCAGTGAAAGTGGGGAACTTGGTCTCACCTCCTGCCACCATCCTAGGGACTGTGACTCACTGCGTCTGACAGCCAGGAGACTTGACCTGGATTCCCTCCTCTTTAGTCCTCAAAACAGGCAGGAGAAATTTGGTTTATCATAGCCCTCAGTCACCAAGGACTGAACAGAGAAAATGGGTCAATAGCTATGACAACCCCCGCCTGATTTGGAAAGTAAAATTGCAGATCAAATCTGTATATTTCTGTATGTCCCAAATTCCCAGGTCCCAATCTGGCTCCTTCTCTATATATAACATATATGCAAGATATTTTTTTTTACTCATCCGACTATTACTTCAAAACCAAGGATGAGGGGAGAGGGGAAATCAAATGTTTTCTCATGTGGCATTCAAATGAAGAGTGATCAATTAACCCCTCAAATTAGATAAGTACTGGGGAAACCCACAAAGATGAGATGTTGGACTCCTTGTTCATACACACATCAGCACTCTGGGCCCAAATTATATTTGACATTTAATTAAAGCCACAAGGCAGTGAAGTCAAGAGCTGAACCTGCTGCAGTGCTAGCAAAGGAGCCACTCTTTAGGATGGATTCGTTTATTTCCTACCACCAGAGGCCTGGGTGCCCACCCACCCCCCTTCTATCTCAGCCCAGTTCCACTCACCATGACTGGGAGAAATTCAGTAGAAGCAGGGATTGGAGGAAGGGATCGTCCCTCTTCTGTGCCCCTACCACATACACACACACACGCACACGATGCTATTACTGCCTAATGGAACCAGTCCTTCTTCCCAGGTTCCACGCCTCCTAGAGCCAACACCCCTCCTGGACATTCACCCACTCTCCCACTCCCAGTCCCCACCCAATTCCATTCCTAGACATGGCACTTTGCATGTTCAAAGAGCATGACTTCTCAGCATTGAGCCCTTTTTTACCCCCTTCTTCCTTCCTTCCCTCTTTTCTTCTTTCTTCTTTCCTACCTTCTTCCTGCCTGCAGAACTCATTGAGCAGCCTCCAAGTTCTAACGCTGTGCTCAGTGTTATGGGGCCACAAAGACCTATAAGAGCCACTCCTGCCCTTACAATGTTTTGGTGGAGACCTGGGAATTCGTGAAATACTGGATATCTATATCAGATTTGATAAAGACCGTGTGTACTTAGTGCCCAGTGAGGAGTCAAGACCATGAAAGTTTTGGAGTCAGAGGGAAGAGACTCAGGGAGTTAGAAAGGACCTCACAGAGGAGCCAGGGCTTGTGTTGGGTCATAACTGATCAGATCTAGAAAGATGGGAGGAAGTTCCGAGCAGAGAGTACAGCGTGTGCAAAGGTCCAGAAACAGGAAATAGTGAGAAAGTTGTTCTGCTTGGAGTGGAGGGTCAGGAGGTACAAACGATAGAGGCCAGAGAAGCCTGTGGATAAGGACTAGTAGGTGCTGGATGTGGAGACTGGGCTGTCTCCTGTAGGTAGGAATCTTATAGGCCTGCAGGGATTCTAGGGGCATTGGCAACTATGGAATACGAAACCAGACTGAGTTCCAGCTGTGCTTCTGACTTTACTGGTGAATGGCTGTGTAGCCTTAGGTAGGCTGCCTCCCTCTCTGAGCCGGTGTTTCTTCCCTCTGTGAAATGAGGAGGGGCACCCCTGTCTCCGCTTACCCCAACCATCACCTTTCAGAACCAGATTAGTGCCAAATTGTGCCGAGTATCAGGCTTGGGGGTTACAGAAGTGCCTGTGGACCCCAGATGCTGCTCTCTTGCACAGGTTTTGAAATATCAGAATGAAATGATGCTTTCCTAACACCGATCACAAACCCAGCACAGAATCAAGACAAATTAGCAATGGGAGATGCAAACGTACGTAAATCTCACTCGACTCAAAACAGAGCTTTTCATTACCTCTTCGCTCTCCTTGTTCACAATTTTATCTTCCAGAAAGTTTAGAAGGTAACAAAGGCAACCGCTATCTCAGGCTTAATTCTGATCCACTGAGAAGAAATTACTGGGAACTGGAAAAGATAGACACCATGGACAGAGGGACAGGATCTTATAAGAAAGGGAATATGTTATCTTAGGATTCATAGCAGCCCCCGAAAGAGAACAGCAAGTTCACAGGCATGAAGACTTTGGAAAGCCTGATTTCTAGACACTTAGAGAAAAGACAGCTGCAGTCCTATGCCCGGGACACTATAAAGGATGACAGCTCAAGAAAGATGGGTAGAGGAGCAGATGTAGTTCAAGCAGATGAGCGCCCACCTCCCATATGGGAGGTCCTGGGTTCGGTTCCCGGTGCCTCCTGAAAAAACAAACAAGCAAAACAAACGATAAAACCAACTCAGGGAAGCTGATGTGACTCAGTGGTTGAACACCAGCTTCAAGCAGAATTACTAAGCTCCTACCTTCGTCTCTACCAAGGAGAATGCTCTTTGGCCCGAAAATCCAGCTTTCATCACATCACTCCCTGCTCTAAAATGCTGTGGTTCCCTCTTACCCTGTGAGGCCCTCAGAGTTCAGACAATGTGCCCCCTTACCCTTCCAACTCCCCCACTCCCCACTTCCCCCCATCCCCACTGTATGCCGTGCCCTGGAGCTGGGTCCTCCAGACTGCAGCCCACAGGCAAAGGCAGCCCAGCACGGGTTGGTATGTCCTGCAAGCTAAGAATGGGTTTTACGTTTTTACATATCAAAAAGCATCAAAAGCAGAATAAAATGTTGTGATATGTGAACAGACTATGGAATTCAAATGTCAGCGACCATAAACAAAGTTTTTTTGGAGCATAGCCACACTCGTTTGTTGACACTGCTTTTGGGGCTCCCAAAGTGGGATTGAGTAGTCGTAAGAGACCCTACGGTTCACAGAAACTAGGGCATCAGCTATCTGGCCCTTTATGGGAGAATTGTGCTGGCCATTGCCCTAGAAAATCTGTACTTGCTACAGAGTCTCTAAAAGCCATTCGACACTTCTTACTGTTGGACCTGAGCTCGGGGTGTCCCCATCCTTTTCGCCTGGAAAACACTTCCTATTCTTCTAGACACCAGAACTGGCAAAGGCTTAATGTGTGACCATTCCCAAGGGCATTTACATCTAAGCCAAAGAAATAAGTCTTTAATGAAAAATTTTCAGGCAGCCAGAAGTACCAGAGCACCTCACGGGGTGAGCTTTGGGGTGGGGGTGGGGGGCTTGGAGGTGACTTACCAGAAAGACACCATGGGGGAAGCAGGAACTATGCTGGGAGTTAGATGCACATGGAGCCATCCAAGAATGGGTAGGTCTGAGGAGTGAGCTTTGGAGGAGAGTGACAGGTAGAGCTAGAATGGGGAAGAAAAGTCACAGAGGCTTCTGATTCTAGGCCAGAGATCTCTGAGAGATAGGAGCCCTGGGGAGGAGGTGAGTCGGGAGAGGAGGAAAGCTGTGTGCCGGGGTTTAAGGGAAGAAGCTCTGGAGAAGCAGTCAGGGGCATGGAATGCTAGGGCCAGCTCAGCTGGACCCAAATCCATAAAAGACACAAGAACACCAATGTAATAAGTTATACGGGGCTGAATAACTCAGGTCTCTACAAACAACTTCTTCAGTAACTTGATTTCCCCACCCGTTGAAATTAACTGGGGCAGAAACCCCAAACACTCATCTTGGATGCCAACTCCAGGCCCACTGAACAAATGCAGAACAGGTGTTTAAAGAAGGGCTGGGGGATGGGGCCTGGGAATCTAGCCTGCCCCAGGCATCTCCAGGCCCTGGCACCAGCTCTGCCGAGCATCACCTGTGTGGCCTGGGATAGCCACTTCCCTCCCCCAGCCTCAGCATCCTCAGGTATTTGCTAATGCCCTTTTAGCAGGAATGTTCTGGAAGGGGGCAGCCGTAAGAGATTAGATATAATGTAGGCCTTGTGGGGGCATGAGTAGACATGGGCTGGGGCGAGCAAGAGAGAGTGTTGTTTGGACGCAGCCCAGAAACCGCATTGTGGCTTGTTTGCTGGGGAAGCAGGAGAAGGGCGTGGTGCAAGAGGTAAGGACAGTGATCTCCAGAGAGCAGGCGTGCTTCGTGTGCTAAGCTCACCTCTGCATGCACACGGATGCGTGCAAACACAGTCTGCTAGTGCACACCTGCTTCGCACTTGGCTTCCCAGCTGAGGAGGCAGGAAGGGGCTCAGCAAGGAGAGGGAGCTTCAGTTGGGGAATTGGGAGAGGGAAGGATAAAGAGACCCTGTTCTGCTTCGGTCTTCAAATAACTCCCCCTGTTTTACAGAGCGAGAAACTGAGGCAGCCCTCGATTAATGCATTCTCTTAAAGAATCAACTGGAAGCAAGATTGCAGCCTCGGACCACTGCCAAGTGTCTGTATCTTACTTTGGCTGCAGAGAGGGAGGGAGGCAAAGAGAAGACGGTGGTAAATGAGGGTGGTTCAGATGGAGGGTGTGCTGGAAAACATCTCAGCCTCTATAGAGGGAAAAGCCACAATCAGACAGAGCTGCAATCTGCAGGGTGGAAAAAGAGGAATGTTCTGGGCACCGAGGCCTATAGTCAAATAAATGGCCCCATTTCTCCTTCTTGCCCAAATGCCCAGCCTCCAACCCTGGTTCTCTGTATTCTTATCTCCTGTTTTGCTTATTCCCCATCCTCGAACACACAGACATACTCCAGACCTCACTCTCCGTCATCAACCTCCACGGAGATTTCTCGTTCCTAAACTTCTCTCAGAACAAAACTTGTCCTTGCCTTGTTTAATCCCACTCTTTAAAATCAAGCTATGAGGGAAGCGGCTGTGGCTCAATCAGTAGGGCTCCTGTTTACCATATGGGAGGCCCTGGGTTCGGTTCCCAGGGCCTCCTGGTGAAGGCAAGCCTGCCCGCACGGTGTGGTTAGCTGACCCAGCGAGCACAAGCAGCAAGGGGGGGATAAATGAATAAATAAATAAAATCTTTAAAAAAATAAAATAAAATAAAATAAAATCAAGCTATGACATGGAGCCCACGAGCCACTTCTAGACAGAACTCCCACTGGTCATTTAGTGTCTGTGGGGAGGGAATGTGGAGCAGAGGGGTGGAGGACAAAGTCAATCAATTTTTACAGAACAGCTGTCTGGCTTCGCATTTCCATCAGGGCCTGAAATGTTCCCATCTGGAGGTGAAATCGGGTTTATTCAGGCTAGGAATCTACATCAGGAATGGGGCTTTGCAGGGTGATGCCTGGGAGCCAGGCAGTTGGGGGCAGCTGCCTTCCCTAATTTCCTCTGATATCATGTCACAGAGCCATCATCCACAAGTTCCTGAAACCCCAAGCGAACCTGTTTACATTTCCAGCCAGCACTCCTCCCACCTCTTTACTACCCACAGTGCTAAAGAGGGCTTGTTTTCATCCATCCAGCCTAAAACTATGTCTCTCGGGCTCTCCAGGGGGTCCTTATTTCGGGATTCTGCATATCCTCCCTGGCCAATGGCAAAGGGCATGAGTTCTCTGGCCAGTCCTGCTGCCCTGAGCCGCTGCTGGGGAGGGAGATCTCTAGGCCCCAGAGGTCTTCAGTGGGGAGAATGGTGGGGCCCATAACCGCCCTTGGGAAATCAGCTTCCCACTTGCCTTCATGACTTGATACTTTTCTTGGTGGCCACATTAATTCCTGGTTCCCTGGTCATTCTCTGGCGAGGGATCCCCTCTGCCACACATTGAGGTCCAGACTCTCTTGAGTCACCCAAGGCCCTCGCTTTACTCACCTGGGTGGGCCCATTTCCCACACCCCCCCACAGCAGTCCTCTCACTTTCCCTCTTAGTATCCTCATTTAGGCTTCTAAACTCTCCTCAAGCTGGCCCTCCACCGGAGGTGTCCATTCTCCTTCCCTCTGCCCATCCCTCGGTCTTTTCTCCTCAGAGCCTTCCCTGACTACACTGTCCCCTGAGGAAAAACTTGGCCCTGAGCCACTGAATGCTGGCTCCATCATTTGCCAGCTGCCTGAGCTCACACAAGCCTTTCCATGTCCCTGGGCCTCAGTTTCCCCAGCTGAACATGGAGACAAACCCTCCCTCATAGCTTGACATAATATACCTGAAAGAATCCACCACCCAGTCAGCTCCCAGTAAATGTTGGTTCTTCGGTTATTTGAGCGGCCCTTCTCTGAGGTCCTGGACTTAATTGTTTCATTCTGTGGAACTTGCTTCCTCAGGTTACCCTTCTTGAGGAAAAGGACAGGATTTTGTGTTTCTCTGCATTCTCCCTCAGCACCTAGCAGGCAGGGCCTTCCGTCAAGCCTGGAATAAACACCGCGGCAACGCCCACTGGGTCTGTAACCTAGACCAGGGAAGCCCTGTTGTCCTGGGATTCCAGAACCTGTGTCCCTCCCCTCTCTCCCTGAACGACTTACTATGACTTAGCCACAGGCGCCAGGCCTGTGGGAGAGGGTGGGTCAGCCGGGCTCCTGCGGGCCACGACAAAGTGGGGTGGGGAGTGGGCAGTAATGGAATGAGAGGCACTGAGATCTAATTCCATAACGATTAAGGTGATAGGGACAAACTCCAGAAGCCAGTTGTTGGGTGTAATTAGGGTGAGCAGCAAATCACCGTGGGCCAGAAACCCCGCGCCAGACAGGCAGGGCCCATCCCTGTTCCAGAAGGGACCCCCTGGGGTCGGCCAGGCCGAAGGAGATTTCTCTCCATTAGGTGCTGGCAGGGAAGGGCGAGCAGGGCTGCTCTGCGTCATCGGGGCCCAAAGGCTGAGTGGATGTGACATAATCAAATGAAACCTCCGCATCCTCCACACTGAGCGGGGGAATTAGCAGGCCCAGCCCTCGCCTGGAGGGAGGCATTGCTCCACTGGCCGGCTGCCTCTGGGTGGGGGGGTGTGGGTGCCAGGAAAGAGCAGTGGGAGGGAGAGAGGGTGCAAAGGGAGACAGGCTAAGGCTGGGGCAAGGGGAGAGTGGTAGCACAGCCAGGGAGACCTTGGGTGGGAGATGGGGGGCAGGGCAGAGAGTGATGGGCAGGGTCTGGGAGTCCCAGGACTGAGTGTCTGCCAGACTATGAAGCAGGTGGGCAGGGAGAGGGAGGAAGAGGGCCCAGGAGACAGCCAGAGAGGGGAGGGGTTAGGGAGAGATGGAGAAAGGCAGAGAGAGGAGGGAAGAGGGACAAGGAGATAGCCAGAGAGAGGAGGGAAGAGGGGAGAGGAGACAGCCAGACAGGGAAGGGAAGAGGGAGAGATGGAGAAAGGCAGAGTGGGAGATGGGAACAAGATAGGCAGGGCGATGACATGACAGCAGGCGAGAGATGAAAAGTGATGAAGGGGAAGAAGAGGGGCAGGCAAAAAGAACCTTAGAGAGAAAGATAGACTGATGGGCAGCCGGAGAAACAGGCCGGCAGGCAGGAAGACAGGAGCCCTGTCTCTCCCTGCTCCTCCTGCATGGACCATTGGACTGAAGCCTTCTCAAGCCATGAGAGCTACACCTTCTAACTCTGTGTACTTACCCTGTGCCAGGCACTGTTCTAAAGACTTTACCTTATCCTATTATACATAGCAAGACACTTTTACGGAGTTGGGGTCGTGGCTGCATTTTAGAGACGAAGCGGCTGAGGTGGGAGAGGATAAACCACCAGCCTGCGGGCACCCAGGCAGAAAACAAAGGAGCAGACTGTGCACCAGGTACCCCTTCGTCCCAACCACTGCACCAGAGAGAGCCTCTTCTGGGTTCAGCCCCAGGTTCATCATCCCAGCCTGCCCTCCCCACGCGGGAAAGGTACGGAGGAATTCCCAGCGGCTGTGGGTATGCCTTGTGGAGCAGGGGACTTTTTTTTTTAACCTCTCCTGGTCTCTGTCCCCTACTCCTGGACCCCCAGGCTCTGCCTCTCGCATCGGCACAGGCCTCTCGAGTTCTCAGCCTGGCCGTCAGCAAATCTCCGCTCAGGCCTGGCCTCTGCCAGGAGTAGCCTAATTGCAATGTGGGACCAGCGTGCAATAGAAAAGACATTTCGGGGAGCAGGGAGGGCTTCCCTGCAGTCTGTAAGTCACCCTACGTGGGCAGGTGCCTCTTATGCATCCGTCAGGATAGCCTTAGCTGTGTGACTGGCTCTGTCCAGGCTGGGAGGACAGATATCTGGATGCCCATCACCCACTGCCTCTTTGGACCCACCACCACACCATGGAAGACCCCCCAGAGACCAAGTCTCTGCCGGCCAGGCCAGACCAGCCTCTCCCCAGGAGCAAGGGCCTTGCTTCCTGCAGCCAAGTGGCCAAACAGCTGCTCCCCTCACAGAAGGAGATCGACTGTCCTCCTTCACTGCCCTCTGGCCATTGCCCAGCCTGGGCAGAGTTCAGAAGGGCCTGGAGAGAAGTCGGGACGACCCCCACTCGGTGGCTTGCTGGGCTCTTGCTGACTCAGCCAGATGACCACATGGGCCCAGCAGGGGCCAATGTCCACACTGCTCCCTACCCTGCCGACCCCTCGCCAGCTCCCTGTGGGAAAGGGAGGGTGGATGCCCATTTCCACTCACAGACAGCTCTGCCAAGGAGCCCTGATGGGAGGTGAGAGCCTGTTTCACCTTCAAGGACAGTTGTTTCGGAGCAGCAAAGCTGAGACTCTCAGTATCCCAGGAAGGAGGTGCTGATCCACCCACTCCGGTGCAGCAGCTGGAGAGAGAAAGCAAATTTGGCTTCTCCACTCTGCTTACAGGAAATGGACTGGCAGAGAAGGCAGGAGGAGAGGCGCAGGGGCAAGGAGGGAAAGCACAAAGAGGTAGGCACAAGAGACTGGACAAGAAGTGTTAGCAGAGGGGTGACTCAATCCCAGCCCCTCTTGCCCGAGGTCAACCAGCTGGTCCTGACATTGAATGGCATCCTCCCATAACAATCTCATCCTCTGATCCAGACTGAAGGCTCCAAGGGAAAGCTCATGGCTTAGCTGTCCAGGGACTGGGTACCAGGGAGCCATGTCCCCACGCTCCTCTACCCTGGCTTCTGGAGCCAAGGCTCCCTTCTGAGCCCAGCAGTCCCTGTTCTCCCTGTCCGGCCCCAACCTTCCCTCCATTTGCTCTCCCACTACTGCCCCCCACACATCCTACATCCTGACCAAGCTCTCCTCCTTGCTGCACTGTCTGCACTCTCCCATCTTGGCTTGCACTAGACTCCCCCTGGCTTAGTGCCTCTCTCAGATGTCAGCTCTTCTGGGAGACCCTTCTTGAGCCTTCCAGGCTTCAGTCATCTTTTCCCATCCTGAAATTCATGCCACTTTTTTTGGTACCTCTCTTATGGGCTGAGGAAAATAACATCTATTGAGATTTGTCTTGACCTCTGATATGACCAGTATTATTCTTCTCATTTTACAAATAAAGAAACAGATCCAGAGAAGTTAAGTAACTCATCTAAGATCACACAGCAGACTATTAAGTGGTGGAGGCAGAAATTCAATCTGGAGCTAACTCCAAAACCCTGTTCTGCTTTGTATTACAGTTGCTGAATATTGCCCATTCATAACCTCTTGATGAGTAGAGGCAATGCCTTTGTATCTCTAGCACTGAGCAGAGTACTTGGTTCATAATGGTCACTCCAACTCACCATATATATGGTGGATGGATGGATGGATGGATGGATGGATGGATGGATGAATGGATGGATGGATGGCAAAGTATGACATCTCAAGCTGAGAAGGGGGCGGTGGCTTGGA
This sequence comes from Tolypeutes matacus, assembly GCA_026826555.1. NCBI lineage: Eukaryota > Metazoa > Chordata > Mammalia > Cingulata > Chlamyphoridae > Tolypeutes > Tolypeutes matacus. The sequence continues at coordinate 2,326,625 of JAKSZT010053830.1, read as the reverse complement.
AAAGCCATGCAGATCTGTAAAGTGGGGTTTGGCACCAGGGAACATGATCAATCACAAGCAACAGCTCAGCGGTGAGTTTTAGGAAAGAGGTGAAGGCAGGTGCTTCCTTGGCCTTGGAATCTAGTGGGTAGAGAGTTGGTATGCCACCGGAGCAGGAAAAGGCGACTTCAGCAAGGATTCTTAGACTCCAAACATCAGAGGTGAACTGAAACATCCTTAGAGATAACGAGGTCTAACCTCTCCTTACCCCTACCCTCCCATTTTGCAGACAAAGAAGCTGAGACTCAGGGAGAAGAAATGACATGATTCAAGATACCCTGTTTCTATAGGAACCAAATAACTTTAAATTAGATTTCATTCCATTGGGTGCATGAGATGGAATCCAAGGCTATGTCCTGATGCACAAGAAAACTACTCCCTGTGTCACAGCATCTTGGTCTGAAAGTGACTCATTGGAGACTCACTGGGAGGAGACGAGGTATGCTAAGGGGGAAGCCCTTGGACAGCAAGAGCTACTGATGTCCAAGTCCCAGGGCACTGAAAAGAGCTGCACAGCTTCCCTGTGGCATCCCTGCTCAACTTGGAGGGGTGCTGGGCAGAGGGAGCCTGCTTGGGTGACCCCGAATGGGCTCACAGACTTGCCGCACTTACTAAGGACTCTTGATCTACTCCACCTGCCTCCATTTTCAGAGGCAACTGCAATCTGTGACCAAGTCAGCTTCTTCAGGGCCACCCCACTGTCGGTCTCTGGGACACTCCCTTCGACCCTCCCTCGGGCTCCAGGGTTATGTTCTGCCCTTTTGCTCCAGGGGCAGCAGGCAATATGTGCTAACACATTGGTTTTTCTTTGGCCCCAGCACCACCCTACCATCACCACTGCCACTTTGATTACATGTAGCAAGTTGCCCTCCACAGCCTCACAATACTGGGGAAACTGAGGCACTGAGAGGGCACGCCATTTTCCCAAGCCAATACAGAAACAGAAACAAAACCGGAACTCCTGGCCTTCTCAGGTTCAATCAACCGGATCCTTGCTGCCCTTTGGGTTGTGGCAAACCCCAGAGGCACAGCTGAAGGCGAATTAAAATCCTCCCCCACCCCAACAAAGAAAAAAAAAAACAGACAAAAAATAAAAATAAAAAATAAACAAAACATAAAAAGAAAAATAAAACCAAAAAAAAACTAAAATTAAACAAAAATTTTAAGACAAAAAATAAGAAAAAATCCTCCCCCAAAATACACAATTTGTCCTTCCTCCTCTTTTATTCTGTCTCTACATACTCCTATGCCTTTATTTTAGTCCCCTGGGTGCTTGAGGGTCCCTTAAAGGAGCTCCAGGTAGAATTTCCCCAAAGCCCTAGAATAGGGGAAGCAGCTGGGATGAGGTTCAAAAGTCCAAGGACTGGGGAAGGAGCAATAAAAAGCCGCATGGAGGGGAGAAGAGCATCAGTGTAAATAGTCGGTGCTGAGAGCTGATCAGGTAGCCTGTAAGTGTCCACAGAAGCCTGTTAAGAATATAATTAGAGGTTGCCACGAGACAAGCCAGCCCCACCACTCTCCAGAATGCACTAATGGTCACAGTAAAAATCCTGCAGAGGCACAGGACTGGGTTGTAAACTCCAGGAAAATCCCCAATTCCTCTCTCTCCCTCAGGGAGATGAAGCACAGAAGTTTTCTCCCTGCCCCTCCCCACTCCTCATCCTGAGCCAAGCGAGGTCCAGAGGCTGATTCTATTTGGAGTAATTCTCTCTCTCATTCCCCATTTCCCTCTGCCCACACACCTCTTGCAACCTCCCCCTCCCCGCCCCCCATCCTGCTCCACTCTCAAAGATGTTAATGGAGAAAAAAGTTGGAGCCCACCATATTAAAATTAGGCCCTGGCTGTTGAGGGTGGATGGAGGGGAATGGGGACCCACTTGCCTGGCTGACCCCAAAACTTAGGGGCACCTCAAAGACTCAGGGTATGGTGGGCAGAGTCCCTGGGACACTAGTTCTAATTCTGCTTCTGCCACTACCTTGCTGGGTGACTGCAGGCAAATCTTGTCCCTCTCTAGGCCTCGGTGCTTTTCTATCTGTGAAATGAGTAAGACAGGGAAACCAGAGGATTTGCAGCCAATCTTTCAGGCTAGCAGGAGGCACTCTGGTCTCCTCACCTCATGCCACACCCAAGCAAATCTCCTTTTGTCTATTTTACTTCAGGTAAGATTTCATTGGACAAAAGGTTTGGTGGCTGTAATAATTTTTTTTTTTTTTTAATTAAAAAAATGGCTTCTCTCTCGGCCTAGAGATGACTTGTGAGATTCCTTCCTTCTATCTGTCTCACTCTGTGGTTCAATCTGTACAGACATTTTTTTTTTTAACAGCTACCCTCTCCTGGACAGTCCTGATTTCACATAGTCTCTCCTGTGGTCCCTATGGGATAGGCTCACTTACCAGGCCTTTTGGGTTCCAAAAGTATACCCCACATTTCTGGCTGAATATATAGACAGGTACCCCATGCTCAAGTTCAGGAGACAGGAGCCCCCGAAAAGATCAACAGCCCAGCAAGGAATCAGTGCCACGCATGGAGGGAGTTGCTTCAACCAGGAAGGATTCAAGAAGCAGAAAGGGCCGTGGGCTGGGGTACATGGGCAGGCTTCATGGAAGAAGTGGTTCTTGACCCTGAGACACAAAGATTCCGAGATGAAATTACACTTGGGTATGTTTAGGGTTCAGCAAATGGACAGCTCTGGCTTTGGGGGTAAAATTCCCAGAGGAAGAATGCCTGGCTTCAATTGTGATCTGTTACCTACTTGCCAGGAGACATGGGCAAGCCATTGATGCTCTTGACTCGGTTTCCCCATCTGTTCTAAACAGTATCTAAAATGCTATCCAGGTCCCTATGATTCTCCCCCTGCTTCTGCTTTGGGTTCTTTCCAGGAGGTGGCTTTGGTCACCGTTTTCATGGGAGAAAGGAAGGACCAGGAAAGTAACTCAAACCTAGAAAGGTGTTTTAGGTTGTTCCAGACTACCAATGCAGTGTATCAGAAATGGGTGGGCTCTTATTCAGAGGAATTTATTAGGGTAGAAGGTTAGAGTTCCAAGCAAGGAAGTGAAAATGTCCAGATTAAGACATCATCAAGAGATCTGCCTCACCAAGTTCTGGCTGTTGGGGACCAGGCACATGGCGGCATCTCGCCCAGCTCAGCTGCGGGCCATCAAGCACATGGCAGGGCCTAATGGCGGCCTGCTCATCTCTCCCCCTCTTCCGGGCCTGCGGCTAGTCCTGCTTCCGGCTGCTCCGGCAGTGGCTTCTCTCTGTCACTGCAGCTTTCTCTCTGTCTTTCTGCAGCTGTAGCCCTCTCTCCCACGGCAGGGTAACACGGCGGCTCCCTTTCCCTCCCCTCTCCAGCAAAAGGTTGATGACCAGCCCTGGGTCCCACAATCTATTCAAAGGATCCATCTCCAAAGGGTTTACAGGCACAGAAATGGGTTTGCTTTAAGAAAGGATTTTCTGGGGTCTACAAAAGACTGAAACCCACGCAAGGGGTCAGAGTAAAGCCTGCAAATTAGAAACCAAACATGGAATCAGTTCTCCCTGTCCCAGGTCTGCCTCAGTCACACTCCTGGTGTCAGGAGGGGGCAAGGAGTGGGCTGGAGAGAGGAAGGGCCACAGCCCACCCTTCCCCCCACCCCCACCCCCGCCCAGACCTCCTCGATGGGCAATTAGTGGAACTGGTTCCTTAGCAAGCCTGAAGGAATTCCCAGCTGCTCAGAAGGGAGCGCTCCTCATGAATATTCATGGTCACCAGAGGCCTCATTTGCATCATACAAACTTCCCAAATGCCATAACAAACAGCAGCGGCTGTCCTCTCTGGCTGCCCATCTCCTGGGAAAGGATCACTTGCTTCTCTCCTCACTGTCACCCCTGCAGCCCATGCCGTCCCCACTCACCCACCTCCGTTGCCTCATCACCTCTTCCCTTTCACTCTTTTGCCCTAAACCAGGGCCCTTCCAAAGCCAGATATTTGTCAAGACCCTCCACTGCCAAGCCCCCAAAATGAGCAAACAAGGAGGTCTGAGCCTGGCAGGTGGGCTCCTGACCCCAGTAAGGGAAAGACCCCAGGTGGCTGGGATTAGGTTGGCAAAGCTGTAAACAGGGGAGGTGGAAGGGGCACTCTGGGGATCTGTGTGTCCCCCTCCCCACCTCCTATGTGGCTTCACCCAGAGAGCTCCTCAGTGACTGGGGAAAGGAGAGCAGAGGATGGGAAGGTGTGGTGGGAGCCAGGTGGTTTTGCCAACTCATCAATGCCAGCACCAGGAGGAGAGAGGGGGAAAGAAGGAAAGAAACGCCACTTAGCATCGAACCCGAAATCCTGCCATTTAGGGACAACTTCATTGCAGTCAACCATCGTCCTCGCCACTCGGGCCTACTTCAAAATGAATTTCCATTTAGAGTGATCCAGATGCCCATCAGTGGAGGACCAATTCATTAAGTGATGCCTCCTGCCTATCCTAGAATATTAGACAACCATTAAAAAGAAAGTGGTATAGACTTAAAAAGTAATGATAATAAGGTCCACAATAGGCTGCTGGAGTGTATAAGCAAGCTGTAGAACTATACTTAGCAGGGCCCTACTTTTGTAAAATAAATCAGTGAATAAATAATGTTAACAAATACGTTGGTGGGTGGGATCCTGTAAGATCAGACACTAAGTGGTGGCTTTCCCACGGGGCACAGGGAGCTTTCACTTTCCGTGTTAACTGTTTCTACAGTGTTTGAAGTCTGACTATTTTGCAATGATTGATTTTGTCATCAGGAAAGAATATTTAAGTGAGAGGGGGGAAAAAGCAAATTTCCCATAGAAATAGGATGATGGTGTTCCTGCTACAGTACTGCCTTTGTGGGGGGCCAGCAGAAGGTGCTACAAAGGGGAGGCTGTAGGCAGGTCTGGCGCCCCACCCCCAGGCCTTGCTTGGATCTGCCCTTCACCTTGAAATCAGGCTTTTTGTTTACCTCATTATCTTATGGCCCAGGCCTTCTTTGTAGAGAAGCATATTAACCAGCTTTTGGAAATTCCTAGCAATTTGCCAAGCAGCTACACATTCATTCACTCCTTCAGCGTTGCTCCTGAGCCTCTCCTGGGTGCCTGGCACGAGGCGCTGGGGATACAGGGGCCAAATAAGCCACAATTCCTGCTCCTGGGAGGAGTCCATGGTGCTGGGGGGGGGGTGAAGACATCAACCAGCCGCTGGGGTACATTGTCCTTAGCGCTATGTCATAGGTGAACACGGGATGGCAGGGGCTCAGGGAGGGTCCCAGGGCAGAGCTACTGGCAGGACGGAGCTTAAAGGACAAGAAGGCGTTAGCCGGGCTAATAAGAAAGAGACCCCAGAAACAGAGTGCCGGGCCCTGGGCTGAGCAGTGAGCTGCCTTTCTCACCTGGTCTGTACAATAACCCTCCCCCGTGGCAACCATCGGCATCCCTCTTCTGGAGAGGAGGTTAGAGTGTCAGAGCTGAGAAGCACGGGCAGTGGAGAGAGGCTGGGAATCAAGCATCTTAGATTTGCCAGCAACCAAGGGAAAGAGCCCCTGGCTGGCCCCACAGAGGCCTCTGCAGCCCCCTGGTCTCCCTCCCATGCTAGGTCCCACCTCTGGGCTGTGCTGGGTCATTCAGAACCATTCCCTGGTGCCCGGACTAAGGAAGGTGTGGTAGCATTTGCAACCTGGGGTCTCCCAAGCTCCTTGGGTCTGGAAGTGGCCAGGCCTGCCTGCCTTAACCTTCCACGGCGGCCACTGGGCAGCCACGTCGGAGGATTCCACTAGATGCCACATGCATCCAGCAGGATGACCTTGGTGCTCTGAACAAACAATGCTCATTTGAGGCTCCACTCCCTTGTCCATGGTGACACCCTGCCTGGAAAGCCATTCCTACGACACATCTCTCTGCACAAAGTCTAGCCGTTCTTCAAGGGAAGATGTAAATCCACCACCATAAACCCTTCTCCATTTGTTCCACTTAGACTACTCTCTTCTCAGCACGCCTCAGTGATGCCGACAGAACCCAAGTGGTTAACTGCTCTTCAATTATTTCTCTCTGGGTGCTTGTCTCTTCATCTGTCAGGAGTGTGTGTTTGTCTCTGCATATGTGCCAGTGTGTGCAAGTAAACTGTAAATCTCTGAGGTCGTCACCCAGGGCCCTGCTTCCACTGAGTGCCCAGTATCCCCCAAACCATATCAGCCACAAAAGAGGGTCTCTCCAAGTCTGCCCCGTGCACACAACCTCTCATCCCCTGCTGTACCTGCAGCTCCCTGAGCTGCCCCTCCAGCCTCTAGGACAGGATCTCAAGCAGGGGTTGAAGCACATTTGTCGGATGAGCCTTAGGTCCTGTGCCGAGGCTCATGGATCTTGTATCACTGGCTGCACCATCACCTCCTTGGCTGTCTCTCCTCCCACCTCGGGGGCCACTTCCTTAACAGGCCTAGAGGACGGACTGAGATCTCAGGAATAGAAGTTCTCCTTCTGGAGCTTCAGAAACTAAGAAAGGGCCCCAGAGCAAAGGAAGAGAAGTTCCTGGGAGCCCTTGTTCCATGACTCCTGGGAGGGCTCCTGTGCACCCGAAAGATGCTCGGCGCCCCCGCATCAGGCCTTACAACCGCAGTGCAGGGAGCAAGGAGTGGGAGTGGGCAGGGAGGATGTCCTTCAGATAAACAACTCAGGGTGGTGGCCAGAGCGCCTGGGGCCCAGCACCCTAAGTGGGTCACTGGGGGCGGGAGGGCGTATTAAAAAAAGAAGAGATCTGTTTCTGGAACCTGGTCTCAGTGCTGACTGGGAGCTGAGTGGCCCCCAAGGGAGTTCTGGCGAGCTCACTCTTCTCCTCCCCTGCAGCCCTGGAGCCCTAGCAGCCAAATGAGCTCATTTAGGGGGAGCCTTTTGGTGCCCATCACTATTTAGACACCAGGGAAGCCTAAAGCCCCCTTCCCAGTGCCCCTCAAGGGCTCCTCTCTCAAACCAGAGACCCCGAGCCAGGGCCAGGCCCCTGGAGTGGACCCTGTGGGGCTGTGTGGGGGCTGCCTCCCTCCCCTCTCTGGGCTGTTCCTGAATGGGGCAGGGGATGTGGTGCTGAGGTCAGACAGGGGCAGGGCAGGACTCACAGCAATGGAGACGGGAGCCCTGGCACCCCAGGCCAGGAAAGGGCCTGGTGTCGTCACCTAGTGGTATGGTACAACGGCGAGGCCTGGAAAGGGCGGGGGCAGCCCCACTACTGAGGGGAAGGGGCTGGGCTAGCTACCACAGTTCACGGGGCTTCACTTCACTCCTCAGCTCTAGGCCTCAGTCTTTCATCTCTAAAATGGGCATAACAACACCTACTTCAGGGGTGAGTGTGAGAGCTGAATGAGGTCCTACGTGTAACACGTTAGTGTACAGGACTTAATAACAGTCTACGTAAGTGTAAGGTGGTGTTATCACACTTATGTAGAAGAATGGCCACCTGTCGGTAATGGCAAAGCTGGGGATGGGGGTGGGGAGAGCAGGGGTGGGGGGAGAGTGGGGGTGGGGAGGAGAGTGGGGGAAGGGGCTTCACTATCCTAGTCACTCTACGTTGACATATGTGTGAAATTTTCCAAAGATAAAAAGTCATAAAACTAGTTTTATGAGATGTGAATGTGATCAAGCTTTTTTTTTTTTTTTTCATTTTCTTCATTAGCACAGAGACCTTGGTCATGTCATTTAACTAGTCTCTGTTCATTTATTCATCTTTCAGAACACTGGAGAAATAGTTGAGTTTTTAGGATTAAGTTAGATAAATGTGCCTGGATGGGATTTTTTTTTCTTTTAAGTAAAGCTTCCATAATTTGTCAAGCTGACTTTTCTCTGTTATTTTATTTTTTGAAGTTGAAATAAAGCTAAATAAATAAATAAATAGATGATGATAGATAGATAGATAGATAGATAGATAGATAGATAGATAGATAGAT
>JAKSZT010053830.1:2304328-2318655 GCA_026826555.1 Tolypeutes matacus | reverse complement strand
GATAGATAGATAGATAGATAGATAGATAGATAGATAGATAGATAGATAATAGATAGATAGATAGATAAATGTCAACACACACACACACACTGGGCTATGTTTCCAGAACCACAGCCATCTCTGGCTCCCTGCCATGTACATATCATATATGTCTCATTGCACCCACGTGTGCCTCTAAAGTCATGCCAAGACCATCAAACAACATCCCAGAGGGCCACCGAAGAGAAAAGAAGGAAAGCAAATCACTGGTGGGCACCTACTAGGTGCCCATCATTTTATCACATGTGACATGGGTATTTTTACCACATTTTATTATTATTATTCCCATTTGACAAAGAGATTGAGTAGCTGGGTTTAGAGCCTGGATTCAAATTCCAGCCAAACACAAAGGCCCTGCCCTGTGTCACGGTCCACTCCTTTCAGGGTCTAGCTTTGCTTCAACCATCTACAGGGAAAGATCCACTACATTTTCATCTGTTGTTAGTTTTGAGCACAGGCTGGGAGAGTTGAGTTAATCACACTCCTGGGTTCAGAGCGCATTATTATTTTGCATCCAGGCAATGCCAGGATTTTTCTTTTTCTTCTCCCTTCACCATCCCCACTCCAAATCGCTCTCCTCCGCATAGGCACTTACTCTGATGTGTTCGCTGCCTGTCCTTAAATATGCATATATCCTTGTCAATTATGGAGCATTGTTTGGGGTATGTGTTTCGAATTTCCATGAACAGTATCCTGTTATAAATCTTACTCTGCCTTTTACTTTTTTCCAATCAACACAGTGTTTTTGAGGTCTCTCCTTGTTGCTGTAGGTATCTAGTTAGATTCATGCTAATGCTGCCGAGGAGTCCACCGTGGGCATGCATTGGGGCTCGCTCCTCCACTCCCCACCCGTCCCCCAAACAACACGTTCCTTCACCTGCCACTATGTTGTCTGTGCGAGATTTCCTCCAGGAACTGTTCCTAGGAGGAGGGTCTCTGGATCATTAGGCATCCACATTCTAAACTACATAAGTTAGTAAGTATTTCATGAGTTGGCATTTGCAAATTGCCTACAACAGTATCTAAACCACAGCAAGCAGCACAGAATGTGTGTTAAGTAAAAATCATGAAAATAAATACCTTTGTCAGGTTGCTTTCCAAAATACGTGTACCAGATTGATTCCCACCAGCGATGCATGAGACTCCTTGTCCCCCTGCATCCTCACCCACTCTTTCTCTGGTGCACCTCTCAACTTTTGCCATTCTGATGAGTGCAAAGTCTTACCACACTGTTTAACTTTACATTTCTCTGATCAATAGTATCTGTACCTCTCTTCAAAAACTTGCTAGTCATTTGAGTCTTCTTTTTTTAAGGTGGAAGCAGTGTTAGAAATATCTGTTTCCACTCTCCACGGGAAGCTAAAGAATTTTGGAACACATCTGATGGAAGTTAATTTCATGTGTTGGGGGGCGGGAAAGAGACATAGGAAGAGGAGACAGAGAAGAAGGAAGAAAAAATGTAGAGAAGGAGGAAGTAAAGGAAGAGGTGAAGGCTGCTTTAGGTGCCGGTGAATAGTTTCAATCAACAAATGCTCCTCTGGATATTGCAAAGGCCTAATCCATAGCACGGTGGCTCTCGCGCATTAGCTACATCAGAATCATCTGGAGGGCTTGTTAAAACCCAGAGTGCTTGGCCCCACCCCCAGAATTTCTGATTCGGTCAATCTGGGGTGGGGCTGAGGATTTGCATTTCTAGCAAGTTCCCAGGTCAGACCGCAGCTGATGGTCCCAGTACCACATTCTGAAAACCACTGCATTAGAGGAGCTCACCGCCCCAACCAGGAGGATGTTGTTATCTTGGGCGGAGCTCTACCTGCAAAAACATTCATCCAGGACTTCAAAGAACATTGAAATCCAACTGGTCACCAAAAGTACCCTTCTCTCCCACACGAATGAATGCCAGCTCTCCCTTCATCCTGGACTTAGGCAAGATGAGCGGGACGACTAGGGCACAGCATTTAAAGAAGTGCCCATCCTCAGAGCTCTGCAAGTACAGGATTGGCCCCTGAGAATAAGTGCCTCCTTAAATGTTGCACCCGAGATGCCTCACTTGCCTCCCCCCTACTGCCTGCCCTGCTGATCTCTGTTATGGACAGGATCATGTGCTGACCAAGTCTTAACCTGTGGATGTGAACCCATTTGCAAGTAGAGCCTTTGAAGGTGGTATTACTTAAGCTGAGACCAAAAGGAATCAGGGTGGGATCTATCCAAACATGACTGGCATCCTTATAAGCAGAGGAAATTGGGACGTAGTAGTACGAGAGGGTAGGAGACAGGTGACAGACAACCATGTGATGGAGGCAGAGATGGCCTTCAAAATGCTGGCAAGCTAAAGTGGATACTACCTCAAATAGTGGGGCTCCTGAGGGTTCTGGAGACACCCAGGTCCTATGGTCAGGGCAGATAGCTCCGGAGTTTGGTGCCTTGCCAGTGGGCCCTACTTTGGAGTTTGTGCTCCTGAGAGTGGCAGAGTTGGACTCAGTTATGGCTTCCCTACACATGGCTTATCTATCCCTTCTATTTGAACCTATATTTGGTGCTGGAGTTTGTAGGTGTATGTCCAGAGACTGAAGTCTTTGGGCTGTCCATGTGCCAGCCGTGCCTGGAGAGTTGCAATGTCTACTCTCCAGTTCATTGGACTCACCCAGGACAACTAACAAGGAGGTGAGGATTGACAACCACCATATCAAGAAAATGAGAAAGCCTACAACTGCAAGCAAGAGAGTCCCACCCATCGGCTGTATGCGATCGAATCCTCCTCTCAATTAGAGGTGGAGTGGGCACACCATCCCAGAATCCTCAGGATTGGGGAATGAACTATGGACTAGAGGGGACTTACTGGTATTCTACTATAGACATGTTTTGATTCTAGCAATGGAAGAAATTACAGCATTGATGTGGAGCCAGTGGCCCCTGGAGGCTCTGGGGCAGGGAGAAGGAAAGACAGGTGTAATGCAGGGGCTTTTTCAGGACTTGGGAACCATCCTGAATGGCACTGCAATGACAGATATAAGCTATTATATATCTTCCCATAGACTGCAGAATTGTGTGGGAGAGAGTGTGGTCTACAATGTGAACTATGGTCCATGCTCAGTGATGATGCCCCAGGATGCATTTACCAATTGCAATGAATGTGCCACACTAATGAAGGATGTTGTTTATGTGGGAGGGTGAGGGAGGTGTGGGGAGTGGGGCATATGGGAATCCCTATTTTTTGTGTGTAATATTTATATAATCTAAGTATCTTTTAAAAAATTTTTTAAATGTATTTATGGAAAAAAAAATGCTGGCAAGCCACCACCAGGAAGTCTGTAGCATGTAGCATGGCCTGCTGACACCTTGGTTTTGGACTCCCAGCCTCCAAAAACTACCTGCTGTTAAAGCCACCCTAGTCTGTGGTATTCGTTGTAGCAGCCCTGGCAAACTAAGATGCTTTCCTTCTAGTCTTGGCTGCCTACAAAAATCATACCTGGCCTTCCATCACTTATTCAGTTTCAGCCTATGTTCAGCCCATTATCTCATGTGATTCTCAAGATATTCCTAAGGGGCTGTCCAGCCCCCCTTGGCAGATGGAAACACCGAGGCCCTCAGGGGCCCTGCAGCAAGTTAGAGAAGCATCCCCTCCTCTCCTCAGCCAGGCTGACTCCTTTGCTCCGCTGCTGCTGACATCCACGACCCAGACCTAAAGTAGGCATCAGCAGGGTGCTCTAATAGCACACTGTCACATTGCCCTTTCAAGGCCATGGGCCTCACAGGCATCAGAGGGGACGCAGGAACCCCTCGTGGTCCTCAGTTCCTTACTGTTGACCATGCTGGGCCCTTCTCTTATCTCGTTTGGATCTTCCCCATATCTTGGAAAGGGGTTCTTGGGATTATCATTCTCATTTCACAATCGAGGAAACTGAAGTTCAGAGAAGTCAAGTGACTTGCCCAAGGCCACAGAGCTAGTTAGCAACTGCACACACACTAACCTGCAGACATCCTGACCCACTGTCACTTACTCAGAAAGCAATGCTCCTTTCCCCTCTCCCAAGCACTTTACCTGGAATAGTCTTCCCACCTCTTCTTTAAACTGTGGGTGTATAATAGCTGAACCAGCCTCCTCCAAGAAGCCTTCCATAACTCCACTTCTAGGCTAGTGCCTTTCTTAGATACTCCCATAGTACCCTGAACATCTACCTCATCACGTGTATCTGACTGCACCGAGTCTGCCTGTTTACTCTTCCGAATTGCCACTAGACTGAGCACAATGCAGCAGAAATGGTGTCTGTCTTGTTTGCCGTTATACCCCAAAGTGAACACAGCACAAGGCCTGGAGGTGGTAGGTGCGTTATAAACATTTGCATTAATGAAACTGGACATCATTGCCTAACATCTACCCAGCACGGTTGCCCCCCCACAGTCTGTCTTTCAGTAATCAATTTGCTGATGTCTTAGTTTGCCAAAGGGCTGCCAATGCAAAGTACCAAAAATGGGTTAACTTTTATAATGGGAATTTTATTTAGTGTAAAAGCTTACAGTTCCAAAACTCTGAAATGTCCAAATCAAGGCACCATAAAAGAAGCATTCTCAGCAAAGCTACTGGTGATCCTGGTGTCCTGTCACATGGCAAAGCAAGATGGTGGCCCATCTCTGCTGAGGTCTGGCTTTCCCTCCAGGCTCATGGTCTTTTCGGCCTTGAGCAGCTCCATGGGCCCAGCATCTTGGGAGCCTCTTTCCGTACCTTTGTGCTCTGCTGATTCCAGACCCCAGGATCTCTCGCAGCCTCTCAGGTCTTCTCTGTTTTCCTGCAGTCCTCTCTCTCACATGGCTGGGTCAAAATGGCAGCACTCCCTTTTCTGTGTCCTCTTTCTCTCTGTGTCTCGTCTATATAAGACCCAGTAAGAAGGTAGAGACCCGACCTGCATCATGCCTCACTGACCTGGGTCCAGTAAAAAGCCCTAAAGCCATCTAATCAAGTGATCCAATCAAAAGCCCCTTAACTGAATTTAATGCAATCAAAGGGCCCCACGCCCACAAGAATGGATTAGTTCAGAATATAATCTCTTTTTGGGATTCACCAAATTCAAACTGTCACAACCTGCTTCCCCACCCTCTGTTCATCATCACCTCTCCTTCAACTGGCCCCAGCAGCAGAGCCAGTTCTGGTTCTCCTGGTATGGCAATGCATTTCAGCAGAAGGAACACACCCAACAATAGTGGTCCGAGGCACATTCCCTGACTACCACACTGTGTATGGAGGGGGAGGGGGGAGGACTTCTCCTCCCTCCAGGCAATAGCTCATTCCCCAGGGCCCTCTGTCATCTCTGGATGTCACAACTGCCCAGGCTTTCAGGGGAAGGACTGCAGGAGAAGAATACAGAACTGGCTTCCCTGGGGAGACACCAGTGCTAGGAAGGGAAGGGTTGGGCCAGAGAGAACCCAGGGCCCAGAGTCTGCCCTGGAGAGCAAGGATGGGGGACAAAATGCAAACTTGCCCCTGTCCTTCCTAACCTCCCACCCCTCACCTGAGTGACTTCACATGAAGCAGTGTATAACATGATCTGTCTCAAAACAGAAAAGAAGTTGCCCAAGGATGACCTGGAATGGGGCAAGGAGACAGAGGGGACTCACCTAGATGAATGTGTTTGGGGGAGGTGGTATACAAATATACCCTGGGCCTTTTGTGTTCTCCTCAGCAGGTAGAGCTGCCCCCTCCCCCGGCTCCTGCCCCCACCCACCATACATGCACATTTCAACCCCCAGTAAAGGCTCTCATTTTCCTGGGCCCTGGAACAATTCTGCAGAGGGGAAAGCTGAGCATCTAAGTAGCAGCCTGCAGCCATGATTACAGAGGCAGTCAAGGCTAAGGGCAGGAGAAAGGCTCTCGGGGGCCAAAAAAAGAGGTGGAGCTGAACCAGGCAGGACCAGTCTAGGGGGAAATCACCAAGGACACACCTGGATAATGAGATGCAAATTGCCAGGGCTGGGTGCGGAGGAGATGTTTATATGCAAATGAGCAGACAAGGCCTCTATGCAGATGAAACGCACTTACTTTTTTTTCAAACCTCCTCTCCCCAGAATGAGTCCCTAAAGCAAGGGGGCCAGAGAGCAGCCCTCTCCATTCTGCAGAGGGAAATACTGAGAACCAGACTTGGAAAGTGTCCTTCTGGGACACTCAGAAGGAGTCCCAAGTCCTATCCCATGCCCTCAGACCCCAAACCAAGGGCCCCTCTCTCCATTGCCCCTTAGGAATCTGTCTGCAGCCTTAGCCCCAGCATACAGGTTCCTGTAGGTGAATGGCCCAGAATCTACTTAGGGGGCCAAGCCTGCTTAAGGCAGCAAGGGTGCAAAGAGCCAGCAAGAGAGAGATAAGAAATTGGGGAAGGGAATAAAGTGGTAATAGATATAGAAGAGGAGAAGGAGGAAAGGCAAAAAAAAAGGAGGAGCCTAGGGCAGTGTCTCCCAGGCATGCCCAGAGAGGAGTAGAGCAGAAGAGAGAAAGAAACAGTGTGAACCAGGGGTTCTTAACCTTTTTTGTTCCACGGACTCCTTACTAAGTCCACAGTATACTGTGTATTATTTAATAAATATATCACACCCACACCAACACATCCCCACAAGAATAATGCTTTTCCAAATATCAATTCAAGCTCATGGACCCCTTGTTAAGAACTCCTCGTGTAAAATAACTTGCTTGAAGCGCAAGGTCTCCAGGGATTTTGGATTGTAAGACCTGGGTTCTGATCTCCCTTCTGTGATGGATATATGACCTTGGGCAAGTCATTTAACCTCTTGAACTTTGGTTTCCTTATCTATAAAATGGGAAATCGCATGCTCAGCCCTGTCTCCCTCACAAAGTAACCAAGGACCAAATGAGATAATGGATGTGAAAGGGCTTTATAAAGTGCCACGCAAATGGGAGCTATCATTATAATTCCGAGCCAGGGAATCAGCCAGGGAGCTGGGGTCAGAAGGTAAGTGTTTTCCCCCCCATTGAAAGTGATTAGGTGTGCTGGAATGTGCTGAGGTTCATTCCCAACGTTCTCATACTTCTGGAGTTCCCATACTCGGTGATGTACGGTAGGATCAACCACAAATAGCCTTGGTATCAGGAGACTTGGGTTCTAGTTCTGGCTCTGACGCCAGCCACCTGGGAGTCCTTGAACAAGTCATCTCCTGATCTGGGTCTTAACTTCCCCATGTGCAAAATGAGGGCGTGGAACGTGATGGTCTCCAAGGCACAGCCCTGAAGTCAGCTTTTTATGACGAGCAGAGAATCCCACCCAAACTCCTGGTTGGAAACTAATGAGAACTCAATTTGTACCTGGTTTTGGGTTTTGCTTCTTTATCAAGAAATTCCTCTCTCCATCCTTGGAAGAGGGTGACTCACATGGAGGAATGGAAAGCATTTTCACTTCCCCCTCCAAGAGGAAAGGATAGGCCTTCATGGACTTTCATACCTTGAAGAACGAGTAAACAGGTCTTTTTCAGTAACTGAGGGGTAGGGTCTTCTCTGCCTGACTCTCAAATCCTATCATGGGGAAAAAAACTGGAGGAAGTGGGCATTTGTGGGGTGGGCCTAAAAGAACAATGGGGTGGATGATGAGGGGAAAATTGAGGAGACAAACTGGGCGAAGGGCCCTGGCCAGGATTTTGGACCCCTTGGCCCCACCTACCAAAGTGCTTCAGGTTGGGTCTGTATCCCAGAGAATACTGAGTGTGGTTGACCCCAGAGGACTGGTAGGGGGATGCCATATGAGTACCGAAGGTTGGCATGGGAATATAGAGCCACATCCAAAAGGTCTCCTCAGATCAGGCATCTCCACGCAGTGCAATGTACTCATATCATCTGGGGAGCCCAGGAAATGCAGTAGGCTTGGAGAGGGGAGAGCCTCCAAGCCTTAAGTTTAGGGCCAGAGCAACACCTGTTAGGGCTCCTTGAACTGGGAACAGAAGGAACAGATACCTCATTATATAAGTCCATTTTGTACCCTTTGCCTTGTTCCAAGAAGGGTGGGAGATGAACCTTGCCTGGTGACCACAATCCAGGTTCAACATTGGAGACAAACGTGGGAACTTATCATAGAAAAAGCTGGGTGACTGTAGAATGGATAAGTCCACTCTGGTACCACTGAGCCTTACCCAGGATCGGAGAAGACCCTCTGCCTAAAATGATGGCTTTGAAGAATGATGAAAGGTTTTTACATCTGTCTGCCAATTTCCTGGGATTTATAAGTCGATAAGCTTTCATTTTATCTTTATGCCTATAAAATAGTGTCAGTCCCCCCAAAAATTATAGACTTCTGCTAATTTCAGTTCAATTGTCCAACAAACATATTTCCCTCTATGCTTAGGTACAAAGATGAATGAGACACAGATCCCCACACATCCAAGCTGGGAGTGCAAGTTTAAGTTTGTGGGTGGGAGCAAATCAGTAGCCTGGGTGAGAGCAGCTGCTGAAGAGAATGGGGTGCATAAGCAAATGATAGACAAAGCTGAGTTGAAAACAAGATGTTGCAAACCAGAGCAAGATGGGCAGCACCTCTGCAAACAAGTGATTCAGATTCACGTTGACCCTTAGCCTCAAGCACTGAAGCTCCACCTTCACCTTCAAGCAGGATTTCTCAACCTCGGCACTATTGACATTTGGAGCCTGATATTTTTTTTTTTTTTTTACCGGGAGGTACCGGGGATCGAACCCCGGTCTCTCCATATGGTAGACGGACGCCGAACCTCTTGAGCCACATCCGTTTCCCCCGATAATTCTTTGTTGGGGGTGGGGGCTGTCCTGTTCCTGACATTCCAGGAGTGACTACTATTATATCAGCTGTCCCTAAGACAGTAGATAGCAAGCATCTGCTTATATGGTCAGCAGGGATCAGGGAATTCACACTCCAGATATCTGCACTTCTGTTCAAAAATGGCAACCTCAACTCAAGTTACACCAACACTCTCCTTGTAGTTTCAGATGCTCAGAGAACAGATTCCATCAGAGGAAGGGCAACTCCAAGAGCATTCACTGTTTAAACCCCATCACAGTGAAGTATAGAGCATGCTAGTTCAGTTCACATCACCTGGCATTGGGAGGTCTTGATTTTCACGTGTCAGGGAGAGCCATGTGTTCTGCACTTGGGAAGCTCAGGGCAAGATGCTTGTGCAGCATGCTCATTGGTGGTGTGGCTCCAAGGTGAACGTCAGCTAGGCTTGGGGACACTCCCCAGGATCCCTAATGTCCTCCGGCACAGCCATTGAAGGCCATGGTGCACACCACCAGAATGCAATGCTAAAATAAAGGTGCTCCTGCTGTAGCAGCAACCTCAGAGACCTATAGTGTGAGACCCTCTGGGAGAACCCACCAAGTGGGCAGGCCAAAGCTATTTGGGAAGGAGTCAGTATCCTGGGTTTGCATTAAAACTAGAGGACATTGTCAGCAGATTTCCTTAAGTATCCTCGGAGAAGTGAATATTGTGAGCCAAGTCAGAGCCAAGACTGCCTTGCAATAGGCACCCATAGTTCTCTCTACTTCCCTTCTCATAAACCCCGTCATGCTTTGTTGTTTAATATCTGTCTCTACCACTCAGCTGTAACCTCCTTGAGGGCAGGAAAATGTCCAACTTGTTCTTTGCTGGATCCCCAGCACCTACCCTTGATGTTTAATGGATGAATAAATAACATCTTTAGATTATCTTGACTATCTTTAGAACACAGAGTGTTAAAGTATATTTGAAAAAACAAAACATGGACAAATAATTTGAACATATCATTAAATAAGGTGATCTGGAAATATTTCAGAAACCCAATGGGCTATCTGAGTACTGATGATGCTAAAGCCTAATGGTTTGACAAGACTTTATGGAGATCACAGTGCCCTGTGATTAAAGCATTTAATATAATATAGCATATGCTTACTAATCCAGCAATTAATCAATTCCACCTCCTTGATGAAACTTGCCAAGCCTATTAACAATGAATTCTTAGAAATGCTGTCAGGAACCCCCAAACAATCATCACTCATTGAAAAACATCCAGAGATAAACACCTTAAAATGTAGAGCACAGGTTGCCCCTAGAATTTCCCCATGCATCAAGAACTCCAGGTGGGGGGGGACTGATGTGGCTCAAGCTATTGAGCTCCCTCTTACCACATGGGAGGTCCCGGGTTCGGTTCCCGGTGCCTCCTGGAGAAGACGAGCAGACACAGAGAGCACACAGCAAATGGACACAGAGAACAGACAGCAAGTGCAAAACAACAAGGGAGGGGGATAAATAAATAAAATATATCTTTAAAAAAAAAAAAAAAAGAGGACTCCAGGTGGGGAACTATATTTTGATATTGTCTTGCTCTTGAAATCAACACAAGTTAAACTCCTAAGAGGTCCTCATGAAATCCCACACCATTGGCACACATCAGGTGTCCTAAGTGAAAAGAAGAGAAATGCGAAATTGGACTCCATTTCTACCCTCTTAGATTACCACAGCACTGCTGCTCCAATTAGCCACCTCTCTGCCTCTCCCACCGCAAGAAAGGTTTCTACCATCCACGACGTGTTTGTTCTCCAAGCGAAACAATAGGTTCTAGCTTCCACGAGGTAACTCAGTTTCCACCATGTTTTTCTTTCTCAAAAAGCACCTCTTGTAAAACCAATTTAAATCCTACTAGAAAAATGACCCCATGGTATTGGACTTGCCATCCTGAGGACACTTCCAGAAATGTCAAGCAATTATTGACCTCTGAGTCTGCACCAGGATATTGTAATAAACATAATCCACCATATCTTACCAGTAATGCTTCACCTCACTCTGCCAGGGCTGTGCTCAGCCACAAGATGCCAGAGAGTACTGATAAGCCAATTACTTCTGACTGGAGAGCAACAGCATCTGGGCATAAATTGATAAAGAAGCCCTGGAGATTATCACAAAAGTCAAGAAGCCTTAAAACTAATTCTATGTCCTTGCCATTATAAACCCTTTTTGCAAATCTTTCCCAAGGACGAGCCTTCCCTCTTAATTATGCCACAATGTATGCATCCCTGAAATTAAAGGCTGCTGCTCAGCATTTATGACTATATGCTTATCTTCAAGCCCGAAAGTGCACTTTCACATGCCGAACCATCCCCTACGCCAGAGCCCAGATAATAGCGATTGAAAGCAACCTAGAGAGGGCAAAGATGACCACAAAAAATGGAAATGTAGAGTAAACATGGTTAAGGGGTACAGTAACCGTGAATATGCTGCAAAGAGAAATGATCTAAAAACAAAACAAACCAACCAAAAAAATCTACTGCCCTCAAGGAAGAAAGACCCCCCAACTTGAAGGGCAGAACAGACTGGGGAACACTTAACGTAGTGGCAAGTTACACACTTGGAAGGATAAATACAGATTAGTATAATACATGTCCCTATTTTTTCTCATTTTTTAATTAGAGAAGTTGTAGGTTTACAGAAAAATCATGCAAAGTACAGAGTTCCCATACACACACACACAAATACAAACACACAGTTTTCCCTAT
Organism: Tolypeutes matacus; assembly: GCA_026826555.1. Lineage (NCBI taxonomy): Eukaryota > Metazoa > Chordata > Mammalia > Cingulata > Chlamyphoridae > Tolypeutes > Tolypeutes matacus. Next base: position 2,307,125 of record JAKSZT010053830.1, on the reverse strand, counting down.
TATTAACATTTTGCATTAGTGTGGTACTTTTGTTACAACTGATGAAACAATATTATTATAATTGTACTATTAACTTTAGTCCATAGTTTACATGACAGTCCACTCTTTTTATTGTACAGTTCTGTGGTTTTTGTAAATTTGCATTTTAGTAACATAGATACAACCTGAAATTTCCCATTTTACGCACTTTCAAATACACAATCCGATGGTGCTAATTGCTTTTGCACAGCCCTATTTTTAAGACCTTTCAAAGTTAATGGGGGGAGGTAATGCACTCAGAAGTTAAAATTTTAATATCCAGAGAAACAATGCAGAGTCAGTGCTGGAAGAACTCAGAGGAAAGACAGCAATAAGCTTTGGTGGCCAAGAGGGAACTCACATGGAGTGGGATTTGGACAGAAGAGTACTGGATTCTCTACAACTATTTTTCCAATGGATGGAGAGCAGCAATGCTAAGGCCTTGAGGTGGCTGATAAAGGGCCCCAAAGCTCTCCAGGGGAAGAGGGGGAGCCCAGGAGGTGGGATGGAGGCTGACAGAAAGCAGAAGAGGGTTTCAACTATGAATGAGAACTCCAGAAGCAAGGTGAATTTATGTTCTGGTTTGCCTAGGACAGTCCCAGTTTACTTCTATCATCCCACCGTAATTATTAATAGTTTCCCCTTAGACTCTCAAAAGTTTCCCACATGAAACTTTTCCACATGAGAAATCATGTGGTCACCAGGTCAAAAGGACCCTTGTTCAACCAACTGTGATAGCCACAGGCCTCTAACATACCCAAAGGGTCTGAAATCATGCAAGGTCCCAACCTCTTCCGGAGGGAGCTTTTTGAGCCCAGATCTGTCCATATCCTTACACCTGCCAGAAGCATCCCTTTCCCCAAGCACCCTGGTAACTTTCTCTATCCCATCTCCATCTCTTAGAAGTCCCTGGCATCCCCCATAAAAGAAAAAGAGTTCATTTAAATTTTTTAAAATTTTGTTTATACAGAACATGAGATGCCATGAACAAGTGAAAAGATAAGCCACGGGATGAGGGAAAGGAATCTGCAAGGCATACAACAGATGGTGCATTAGTAGGCAGCATACGCAAAGAATCCCTACATGTCAGTAAGAAAAAGACAAATGACCCAATGGGAAAATGGGCAAAGAACATGGATAGGCAGCTCACAGGAGAAGGAACCCAAGTGTCAATAAACACAAAAAGATCTTCAACCTCACTAATAATTGTGGAAATAAAAATTAAAACAAGGAAGTCTACTTATTATCACCAGATTAAAAAACAAATTTTAGTCTGACAATGTCAGGTGGTGGTGGACTACCATGTACTCTCATATACAGTTTGGTGGGAGATCATTTTAGAGAACAATTCAGATAGATCTAGCAAAGTAGAAGCTGTACACACTCTACAACCCAACAATTGAATTCCTAGATATATGTCCTAGAAAAACTCACTCACCCATGGGTACCTATATTTCCTTGCACAAATGAACACTTGTGTGCCCAAGAGTAACACTGATCCTGCCTGCAGATGCAGGCCCTATCCATTCCCTGGGCTGGCCGTTGCCCATCGTTGTCTCCTCGCCAGGTGACTTGGATGAGTCCACTGAGCTGTAGGATAGGAGTTGCAGCTCCACCGAGATTCCACGCATACCTGGCACATAGGTAGGTCAGAGGCTCCAGTCTCTGGAAGTATACCTAAAAACTCCAGCATCACATATGGGTTTGAATAGAAGGGACTGATGAGCCATGTGCAGGGAGGACTTATTTGAGTCCAATTCTGTCACTCTCAGTAGCACAGATTCCAAAATAGAGCCCACTGATAAGGCATCAGTCTCTGGGACTATCCCCCTTATATAGGACCTGTGTGTCTCCAGACTCTCAAGAGCCCCTCTGTGTGGGGTGATATGCACTTTGATGTTCCATGAGCTCCTACTGAGGTGTGCATAAGCGTTACCTCTGGGATGACCTCCCGACTCTTTTTGAAGTCTCTTAGCCACTTGAACTCATTTGTCTTTACCTTTTCCCCCTTTTATTCAAGGTCTTTTTCCAGTTGTGTTGCCAGTTGGCACTTGGTATTAATCCCTCATTGCCAGGGAGGCTCATCCCCGGGAGTCATGTCCCACATTGGGGGAGAAGGTAATGCATTCATATGCTGAGTTTGGCTTAGAGAGAGGCCACATTTGAGCAACAAGGAGGCTCTCAGGTGGCAACCCTTAGGAACCCCATAACAGTAAGCTAAGTTTCAGTTACAAGAGCAAAGACTCATAAGGGTGGTCATCAATAAAAAGAACTCATCAGTGGGTCATCCTCTTTTGACAGACACTGTCCCTGCACTCAGAGGACAATTGTTGCTCCCTTGGAGAATGTGGCAGAGCTCTCCAGGCTAGGAATTCAGATTCCCTCATTTATTGTGTGATTGTCCCCCCACCATGATCATGCTCCATCTTTTGATCTTTTGAACAATTTTGTATATCTTTTATGTATATTCGGATGAACTTATTCCCATGAATCCCCCCTCCCAGACACCCCCCACCAATAATCCCCTGCAGTACCCATTGTAACCCTTCTGTGATCCAAATCCTCCATGAACATGTAGTCCATAAAATAATCAAATACACTTAATAGGAAAAAGAAACAACAATGATAAGCTTACATGCAAGAGACAAACATAAGGAAACTCAGGAAAAACAAACAAACAAACAAACAATCAAACAAAATACAAAACAAAACAAAATATAATTAGCGGATTGGGACATTCAAAAAAATAGGGAAAAAAGCAAAAGAAATGCCTTTAAAA
>JAKSZT010053830.1:2289466-2304228 GCA_026826555.1 Tolypeutes matacus | reverse complement strand
AAAAAAAAAAAAAATATATATATATATATATATATATTCTTTTTTTCCTTTTATCTCTGTGTTATCGGATGTCTGGTGTGCCGTGACACCTTCCCCCTCTCAATCCCCAGTGTCTCCCAAATTTTCATTTAATTTTCAAAGAAGTTTTAGGTCACAGCAAAGTCACACACGGAGTACCAGAGACTCCCAGATACCAAATTCCCCCCCTTCCCCACCCCATATTAACCCCCAACTTTTTTTTGGGAGGGATGTTAGCATTGTTATAACTGTTATACAGATAGCAAAATATAGCAACTAAACATTGTCAATGATTTACAGTATAGTTTACAATTTAGACGATACAGTTTAATAAGTTTTGATGATATTTACCATGTCCTGTGTCCATTACTGTAAGGTAATGAAAAACCTTTCCCATGACCACTAAATACCCCATCAGATCTTAACTGTTACTTCCACCCCAGCCCCCTGGGGCATATGACACTCCCCTGTCTTGACTCATGGAATGTCAAGATTCATAGTTACATGCCCTGGGTATTTAAACCTGCCCTTCCTAATCTACTCACCTGTCAACGCTGCACCACCAAACCCAGTAATATCACTATCCATCTGTCCTATCCTTCAATATGCAACTATACTCTATCCCTTTACCATAGATTATGTCCATATGGGTGATGGCTCAGAGCCTGCTCTTCTCTTACTCTCCTTTGTTAACCTATCTTTCAGACAATGGTTCTCAGAGACTGCTCACTTTCCTCAGTTCAAATCAGTGAGGTCATATACTGTTCATCCTTCAGTGCTTGGCTTGCTTCACTCAACATAAGGTCTTCAAGATTCATCCACATTATTCCATGTGTTGGCACTTTATTCCTTCTTACAGCTGAGTAATATTCCATTGTATGTATGTACCACATTTTGCTTATCCATTCGTCTGTTGATGGGCACCGGGGCTGATTCCAACTTTTGGCAATGGTGAACAATGCCGCTATAAACATTGGTGTGCATATATCTGTTTGTGTCTTTGCTTTCAGTTCTTCTGGGTATATACCCAGCAGTGGAATTGCTGGATCATACGGAAGATCTATTGTTAATTTTCTGAGGAACCGCCAAACTGTCCTCCACAGTGGTTGGACCATACCATAGTCCCACCAGCAGTGGATCATCCCACCCACCATATCCATGGGATATAAGCCCTCTCTCACTTGGAGGTGGAGTGGACATCACCATCCCAGTCCCCTCAGGATTGGGGGAAGAACTATGGACTAGAGTGGACTTGATGGTATTCTGTTGTACACATATGGTGATTCTAGCAATGGAAGAAATTATAACAGTGAGGTGAAGCCAGTGGCCACTGGACACTTTCGGGGCAGGGAGGGGATGTGCAGTTGAAATACAGGGGCTTTTTCGGGAAAAATAAAAAAATTTAAAAAACAAAAAACAGATCCTCACATCTATAGTCAAGTGATTTTTTACTAGCCTGTCAAACCCACCCAGCTCGGGCAGAACAGTCCATTCAAAAAGTGATGCTGAGAAAATTGGATATCCATAGCAAAAAAAAAAAAAAAAAAGGAAAGAGGACCCCTATTCAAAAATTAAGTCAAAATGAACAAAAAAACTAAATATAAAACCAAGAACCATAAAGCTTCTAGAAAAAAAATGTAGGAAAATATCTTCAAGACCTGGTGGAGGTGGTAGATTCTTAAAGGAGATAAAAGGAGGACTGAGATGGATTGCTGATATTTAATGTATGTAGAAGTTTTAATTAGCTTTACAGTAAAAGGGTGGAAATGTACAGAGTTGATGGTAACACATTATAGTGAGTAACAGCTGGTTTATAAATGGGGATGTGGCTGAAAATGGTAGTCTAAGGATGTAAATGCCAACTGACAGAAAGCTAGAGAATAGTCTAGGGACTGAATTGCACAGTGAACCCAGAGGTGGATGAGAATAGTGGTTGATGGTACAGATGCAAGAGTGTCCTTGGTGAGCTAGAGCAGGTGTACATCACTATTGCAGGGTGGTGGGAATGTGGAGAAGCATGGGAAAAATACAACTGGAGTGACCTATGGAGTGTGGTTAACAGTAATAAGGTAATATTCACGCATCTATGCCAAAGATGTACTGTGTTGATAATGGGGGAGTATGGAAAATGTGTGCCAAATGTATGCTGTGGAACAGGTAATAATCAGATGATATTATCTCATAATCTGTAACAAATGTTTCACCATGGTGTGGTGTGTTGATAGAGGGGGGGTGTTTGGGAATTCTGCACATGTGTACGATTGTTTTGTAAGTTCACAACTTTTGTCATAAAAATATATTTAACAAATAATAGTAGGGTGGGTTGGGGGGAACATACACCAAATGTAAGATAAGGACTATAATTAGTAATAAGATTTTGACAATATTCTTTCATAATTTGAACAAATGTCTCACAACAATGCAAGGTGTTGATGGAGGATTGATGTATGTGACCCCTGTATGATGTCATGAATGTTTGCTTTGTAAGTTCACAACTTTTACTATACACTTATTGTTTATGTATGTTCATGTATAAATGATATAAATAATAATAATAATAGGGTGGGTTGGGGGAAAATACTTTGGTTAGTAGTAATATTTTGAGGATGCTCTTTAATCATTAGTTAAAAATGTTTCAGAACAATCCAAGGTATTGGTGGTAGGGTGAGGTATGAGAGCCCTGTACGATGTTATATATGTTTGTTTTATAAGTTCACAACTATTACTATACACTTACTGCTTATGTATGTTCATGTATGAGTGATATAGTTAAATAAATTTTTTAAAAAAGAAAACAAACAAATAAACAAAAAAAGTAACACTGAAAACAATTGGAAAAAATCCAAATATCCATTCACAGAAGAATGGACAAATAAGTTTGCTACAGTCATACAATGAATATGACACAGCAGTTGAAATGAATGAATCAGAGCTAGAAGAATCACATGGATAAGTCTCAGTAATATTGACGGGATAAAAAAACAAGTTGCAGATGTATATAGTGTAATACTGTCTATATGCACTTAAAAATATGCAAAACTATATATGCATATATATGTGTATATAGTTTATGGAAATACTTATGCAACAAAAATATTAAAATAAGAATGATGGACTCCAAATTGAGAAGAGTGATTACCTCTGGGGAAAAAGGGGAGAGGCATTCAAGAAGCTTCTAGTGGATCTGAAACATGGCAAAATGTTCAAATTTGACAGAACTAAGGAAGAGTAAATGGATGTTCTTTATATTATTAGCTTCTTTGTTTTTCTGTCTTCTCGAAATATTTCATTACAACAACAAGGTAATGCATGAAGGATGGGTGCATGAAGGTGGGGTGGCCTTGGCATCCTAAGGAGCACTGGTTATAGAACTAGGAGTCCACAGGCTGAGACGAACTTGGATGAGACTCCCCAAGCCCCTACCTATCCCCTGCTGTGAGCACCTCCCCTACCTGCCCAGCAGGGTCAGGAGTAGGCTCAGGATGCTGCTCCAGCCTCTGGCTGATGTGTTTCTCTGACGGGACCTGCAGGCAGGGAGTGTGGTTTGCCTTCAGTCCTCATTTCCCTCCTCTGTCTTTGCCTGGACCTTGTTGGCCCTTTTCCCAGCTGGTCTTCATCACCTCAAAATATCTGCTTGGACAAATTCCCTCTCCCCTGGGTTATCTCAGGAAAAAACACAGTTTTCACCTACCAGATTGGCAAATATAAAAAGAATCGATAAGGCTTAATATAACAAGTATGAATGTGTTCCACCAAGAAAGGTCACCTTATTATTTGTCCAAATGGAGCTAAACTTGGGTACAACCCCCCACTCTCCAGGACTGGCAAAAAAAAAATCCCATCTCTGGTCATGATTTGGAGGACTCCTCTCCCTCTTTAAGAGCATGCTGAGGCTCTGAGAGGGGTAGATATTCCAAAAGAAATGGAGGAAGGGGCTCTGAACTTCAGTCCTTCATGGTCACCTCTGAGATGCTGATTGTCCCACTGCCACCGTCCTTTCAAAGGCCTCAGCTTCCGCCAGACTTCAAAAGGGGCTACCAAGATCCCATCACTTAGAAGTCTGTCTCCTGGAATCCAGAAACCACCCTATCACCTCTCAAGATCCTGTGTCCCTGGGACTCACGGCAACCTGCCACCCCAAGCAACACTGAGGGAAGCTACCTCCAAGGTCGAGTCACTCCCCCACCTGCACATCAGTTTCCAAAGCAGCTTGAGACTGGGGGGATACACCCCTTTGGAACCTACCTTGATGTAAGGTTGAGCTCTGGGATAAACCACTAGGCATGTGTGTGTGAACTAAGAGGTCTCTAAACCTGGAATCCAAGTTAGGGCCACCCCTGCAGCCTGGCCTCCAAGCTTTATTATCTGCTTGGCTTTGGGGATCAGAACTGAGTCTGAGCCCATCCCCAGGAGCAGGTACAGCAAGAGGCTCAAGGTGGAGATACTGGATTTATTAATGTAGGAGGGGAGTTGATGTGATCATTTTACCCCAATCTAGAAAACGTCATCAATGATTATCCCTGGCATCAGGATGACACAAGGATATTATGTGCTTCTTTTGATTCATCTGCATCCTCTTCATTTTCTAAAATGAACACATATTGCTTTAGCAATAATCACAATAACCTAGTAATCTTAAAAAGTTCTACCTTTCTTCTGGGTCCAAATCAGAAGCCACTTTCTCCACATGCTGATCCTCCACAGCTGAGAGCGTGAGCATTTTCTACTCTGTAACGCCACAGGAGTCCGATGTCTCATAGGCTTCCCCCGTTTTGACTGCAGTCCTCTCTGGACACGACTTTTACTAGGAGACACCACCTCCCTGAGGCCCTCAGATGACGCCTTTGTGGTCACTGCGGAGCTCAGGGTTGTCTCCTGTCCCACTTTTCATGCGTGATTCTTTTGATGTTTGCAATGAAACTGAACAAGAGCTATCATCTTCCTGTTTTATAGGTGAGAAAAATGAAGTTCAAAGATCGACCGGCCAGAGGCAAGGCCTATCTGACACCAGGTTATCACAGCATAATAAGCACAACATGGCTCTCAAGAGTCAGACTCAGGGCAGGAGAGACCCTGAATCACCACCTTTCGGTGGTACTTCCATTTTCACCTCACCTGAATCTGGGCCCCACTTGCCACCACTCACCAATTGCTGAGTTGGGCAAAGAAGAGTCTATTGGAGTATGGACAGAAACTGACCGCATGGATCCTCTGCCTCTCTCTGCCTCATCTGGTCCTGTAAGGAGGTCTGTGTTGTCAAGGGAGGTTAAAAAAACTCAATTAGGGGCATAAAAGTAGTGACCTCCCCCTGGCTAACAGACCAATACCCCATCCTCTACCAGTTTTATCAGTAATGAGATGTTTTGATCTCCTGGGGGAGGGGGAATTGTCCGTCGTTGAGAATCATTACCCTAGAGTTGTATGCTCCCAGCAGTGTCAACAAGTGAGCAGAAGTGTCAGGTGGGGTCTTCAGAACCAGATGCAGGGAGAGTGTAGATAACATAAAAGGAAAAGGAGATTTTAAAACACAAGTCAAGACTTATCATGGGCAGTCACAGAGACACACATTCCTTCAGAAGAAAAATGGTTAAAATCCGCAAGGCATCATTCAGCCAGCCAATTAACAAATATCTATCTGTTTGTTCATTAATTACTATGTGTGGAGCACTGTGCTAGATGCTGGGGGCACAACTGCCAGCAAGATAAACTGAGTCCCGGCCCTCAAGTAGCTTACTCCGTTGCAGAAAAACATATTTCACAATCTATTGCAATAAACTGTGTTAAGGGGAAGCTGATGTGGCTCAAGCAATTGGGCTCCTGTCTACCATATAGGAGGTCCAGGGTTTGATTCCTGGGACCTCCTGGTGAAAGTGAGCTGGCCTGCGTAGAATGCTGGCCCATGCGGAGAGCTGGTGCAGCAGGATGACGCAACAAAAAGAGACACAGAGGAGAGACAATGAGAGACACAGCAGACCAGGGGGCTGAAGTGGTGCAAGAGATTGAGCGCCTCTCTCCCACTCCTGAAGGTCCCAGGATCGGTTCCCTGTGCCGCCTAAAGAAAAGACAAGCAGACACAGTAGAACACACAGAGAACAGACAGCGAGCGCAAAACAACAGAGGGCAGGGGGATAGATAAATCTTTTTTAGAATAAACAAAGTGTGTTGAGGGCTTTGATGGAGAAGTACTGGGGGAGTTTTAATGAATTTATAAAAGCTGAAAGTGGGAGCTAGAAAAGGGTCCTGGGTATCATCTTGAATGGTAAAATATTGGCCCATCCAAGGTCCCAAAGTCCTGAGAGTGTGTCAGGATCCAGCTGATTTTGCTCCCAGTTGTAACTTCGGATTCCATTTTAAGCCAGCTGAGGCTGTGGAGTAATCGAATTAGGCAAATATTATGGGGAAGAAAATGGGCCTGTAAGTAGCTTAAAGTGATGGAAATGACCTGAAGGTGGCCATGCAAATGGTCTGTATAATATCCTGTAATAACCCTAGCCAGGCAGCCCGAGGAGGCAGGCTTCCAATAATGAGGTGTCTGATTAGAATAATGTTCAGTGGGAGAATGTGTGAGTATCCGCATAAATCAGGCCTGGAGCGCCTCCCCAATTAGCCGGGAAGGAGACAGCCAAGGTGGGTGCCAAGTCTGCCCTGGGAGGCCGGCAGGCAAGCTGCAGAGGTGGGGGAGGAAAACTATCCCTCCTCCTGATGATCCCTCACATTTTAGAGCACTTGGTAGTTTATAGACCCTTTGCCTGGGCAATTCTTCATCTGATCCTTCTCCAGTTCCTTTAAAGATTTAATGAGATAGCTTCTCTTGTGAGATAATGGTCAGGATTTTAGCCCCAGCACCCAGCTTAGTGCCTGTCACATAGTAGTTGTTCAATAAACAGAAGCTACTGAGGCCACGTAGCAGAGAGGTGCTTTTCTCCTCTCTTGGCACTGGGGACACTAGCGGGCTTGCACACACCCTCAGATTCCTTTCCCTTCCTCTGCCGGCCATACCATGGAGCTGGATTAGCATGGTTCTCAGCAGACAGCTCCTCAAGAAATGCTGGTTTCCTTCCTTTATCCTCCCCATCACTCCAGTGGAAAAGGACAAGGCCCTATCTAGAATGCTTCAAGGGGATCCAGTGCCCAAGACACCTCATTTCATTCTGGAATTGTGTATCGAGTGTCGACAGTGTACTATCAGTGATTTATATACTCAAAATAATAATCAAGGGAAACGTGTGTGGCTCAAGCAATTGAGCTCCCGCTTACCACACTGGAGGTCCATGGTTCAGTTGCCGGTGTCTCCTAAAGAAGACAGCGAGCTGGCACAACAAGATGACGCAACAGGAGACACAGGAAAGAAAAAACATAAGAGACACAACAAAGTGGGAAGCAGAGGTGGCTCGAGCAATTAGATGCCTCCCTCCCACATCAGAGGTCCCGGGTTCGGTTCGCAGTGCCTCCTAAAGAGACAAGGAAGATGAACAGACACAGCACGTGCAAACAATGAGGGAGTAGGGAGAAATAAATAAATAATAATAAATCTTTTTTAAAAAATCATTGAACACATAATCTGGGTCAGGGTCAGGCACAAGGGAGAAGAGAAAATGGAGGAATCCAACAGTGCAGGGAGCCCAGGCCTAGCAAAGGAGGACAGCCAGCTAGTGCTCATACCTCCCTTCTTGGGCACCAGAGCCAACCAGCCACCCTGAGGGTAGAGAGAGCCAAGGGGGCTGAGGGCTGTTGGGGAGCAAGCCCAGGCCACAGGGCCACAGGAAGAGAAGCATATCTGTCAGGTCTCACGTTTGTGGCACAATTTACAAAAGTTTGCACACTCACTGTTATGTAATGCTCATTACTCCTCTCTCAGAAATATTTCCACTTCTGGGAAGATGGCAGACTAGTAAGACATGGGAATCTCTTCTCCAGAAAAATAGCCAGAGGTCAGGCTGAAACAGACCCGAAAAAGATTTTCTAAGGTTTAGGACAGCAGGTGAAGGCTGCACACCACCCAGAGGAGAGAGGGGCAAAAGAGGGAAATCGTGATGACAGAACTGTGAGTTGGAACCAGCAGCAGCTGCTGCTGCCAGCACCTTCCCCCACACTAAAGACTCTTTAAAATTCTTGGGCCTCTGGGCCTGCGACTACAGACAAAGGGGGCTCCAGGGATCTACCACTCCAGGAAAGGGGAGAGAGAGGGACACAGCCTTAGGCTGACACAGGTTCTGACCTGAAAATTTGGGCTACGGAGCCCCATGGACCCTTCCAGGCCAGGTGGGACCACACGGAGGTTTGCCCTGGGAGCCTAGGAAGGACTGGAGAAATCCGACCCTTACAATCTCCCTCTCTTCTAGCCTATACTAATTGTTGAGGACTCCACAGGCGAGGGGAGACAGAGCCTAGGACTGACCTGGCTTTTGACTCACAGGTTTGCTCTGCTGTTGTCCCAAGAGCCCTTCCAGGCCAGGCGGAGCTGCACCATTGTTTGCCTTGGAGCCTGCAAGGGGAAAAAGATATACAAACCTCCCAATCTCCTCCTCTACTAATAGGGACTGATTGTTGAGGATTCAGAGGGGAGTGGAAATATTTCCTAGCTGGGAAAAGGTAGGGGGCTGCCAGAGAAGACTGGAGAACTGTCTCAGAAAGTTTGAAATACAAGGCTCTTAGCCTCCAGACAGGAAGCTCTACGACATTGATCTGGACTGTGTCACAACAAATACACTCCCACCAGGCATTGAATTGAGAGCTGCCAATGAGCGCCATCTCCTGGCAGACCAAGGAAGTGCACACAAGAAAATTAAAAATAAGTAGGAGAGGCTTTTCCTGGCCTCTATAGCCTCCCTGCCCAAGGCCCTAGGAAGCGACTCTACAACCAATTACTGGGTCCAGTGCCCAGTTTTGAGCAACCAGCAGGACATTCCTAACAATCCAGGTCGAGCCAAAAATCAAAGAGCTGTGGTTAAGTCACAGCCTCCTGCCACTAAATCCCTATAAAAGAGAAAGAGATTGAGCATCTGAGTAAACTACATCCTAACCAGATGCCTAAATACCAGCAAAAAATTATGAGCCATACTAAGAAAATAGAAGACATGGCCCAAGAAAAGGAATACATCAAAGTCCCAGAAAAGATGCAGAATTTGAGAGAACTAATCAGCAAGATGAGCACACAAATTTCCAAAATCATATAAATGAGTTGAAAGACAATATAAAGAGATAAATGACATCAAGAAGACATTGAGTGAATGCAAACAAGAACTTGAAATCCTGAACAGAAAAGTAACAGAGCTCATGGGAATGAAAGACACAATAGGTGAGGTCAAAAACACATATGAGGCATACAACAGCAGACTTGAAATGATAGAACAAAGAATACGTGATACCGAAGACAGAACAGCTAAAATTGAAGAGAGAAAAGAACAGAGAGAGAGAAAATAATGGAAAAAATTGAGCAGGGGCTCAGAGAGTTGAATGACAACACAAAACACAACAACATACGGGTCATGGGAGTTCCAGAAGGAGAAGAGAAGGGAAAAGGGGCAGAAAGAGGATTTGAGGAAATAATAGCTGAAAATTTCCCAACTCTCACGAAAGAAATGAACTTACAAGTCCACGAAGCACACCATACCCCAATCAGAATAAATCCAAATAGACCTACGCCAAGACACATACTACTCAGAATGTCAAATGTCAAAGATAAAGAAAATTCTCAGGGCAGCAAAAGAGAAGCAAACGATCACGTACAAGGGACGTCCAGTAAGACTTAGTGCAGATTTCTCTTCAGAAACCATGGAGGCAAGAAGACAGTGGTATGATACAATTAGGAAACTGAAAGAGAAAAACTGCCAGCCAAGAATTCTTTATCCAGCAAAACTGTCCTTCAGATATGATGGTGAGAGTAAAATATTCACAAACAAACAGAAACTAAAAGAGTTTGCAAAAAAGAATCCACCTTTGCAGGAAATGTTAAAGGAAGCCTTAGAACCTGAAAGAAAAAAACAGGAGAGAGAAGCTTGGAGGAGAGTATAGAAGAAAGAATAGCAGAAAGGATAACCAAAAGAGTAAAAAGAGAGACAAAAACAAGATGACATATGAAAACCAAAGAATAAAATGGAGGAAGTAAATAGTGCATTTACAGTAATATCATTGAATGTGAATGGATTAAATTCCCCAATCAAAAGATATAGGCTGATAGAATGGATAAAAAAACATGAGCCATCCATATGCTCCTTACGAGAAACTCACCTTAGACCCGGGGATACAAACCGGCTGAAAGTGAAAGGTTTGAAAAAGACACTCCTCATGAACAGTAACCAGAAAAGAGCAGGGGTAGCTATACTAATATCAGACAAAACAGACTTTAAATGCAAAAAAGTTATAAGACATACAGAAGGCCATATGTATTAATAAAAGGGACGATCCACCAGGAAGATGTAACAGTCATAAATATCTATGCACCTAACCATGGTGCCCCAAAATATATGAGACAAACTGACAAAACTGAAGGGAGAAATAGACATTTCTACAATAATTGTTGGAGACTTCAACCCATCACTCACATCACTAGAAAGAACAACTAGACAGAAGATCAACAAGGAAACAGATAACTTGAACAATATGATAAACAAGTTAGACCTAACAGACATATACAGAACACTGCATCCAAACTCAGCAGGTTATACATTCTTCTCAAGTGCCCATGGATCTTTCTCCAGGATAGACCACATGTTAGGTCACAATTCAGCTCTCAATAGATATAAAAAGATTGAAATAATATAAAGCACCTTCTCAGATCATAATGGAATGAAACTAGAAATCAATAATAGACAGGAAAAAAGTAAATTCGCAAATGTGTGGAGACTGAACAACACACTCCTAAATAATCGGTGGGTCAATGAAGAAATTGCAAGTGAAATCAGTAAATATATTGAGACAAATGAAAATGAGAACACAACAATTCAAAACTTATGGGATACAGTGAAGGCAGTCTTGAGGGGGAAATTTATAGCCCTAAATGCCTATATTAAAAAACAAGAAAGAGCTAAACTCAAAGATTTAACTGCACAACTACAGAAACTAGAAAAAGAACAGCAAACCAATCCCAAAGCAAGCAGAAGGAAGGAAATAATAAAGATTAGAGCAGAAATAAATGAAAATGAGAACAGAAAAACAATAGAGAAAATCAACAAAACCAAAAGCTAGTTCTTTGAGAAGATCAATAAAATTGACAACCCCCTCGCTAGACTAACAAATAAAAAAAGAGAGATGATGCAGATAAATACAATCAGAAATGAAGGGGGGGGGGAGTTACAAATGATCCCACAGAAATAAAAAGAATCGTTAAGAGGATATTATGAGAAACTACATGGCAACAAACTAGACAACCTAGATGAAATGGACAAACTTCTAGAAACGCACAACCAACCTACACTGGCACTACAAGAAATACAAGAACTTAACAAACCAATCACATTTAAGGAGATTTAATTCGTCATCAAAAATCTCCCAGCAAAGAAAAGTTCAGGACCAGATAGCTTCACAGGTGAATTCTACCAAGCATTTTGAAAAGAATTAACACCAATCCGGTTTAAACTCTTCCAAAAATTGAAGAAGAGGGAAAATTACCCAACACAGTTTATGAAGCCAACATCACCCTAATACCAAAGCCAGATAAAGATTCCACAAGAAAAGAAAATTACAGACCAATCTCTCTAATGAACATAGATGCAAAATTTCTCAACAAAATACTTGTAAATCGAATCCAACAGCATATCAAAAGACTTATGCATCACGAGTAAGTGGGATTTATTCCTGGTATGCAAGGCTGGTTCAACATAAGAAAATCAATCAATGTAATACACCACATTAACAAATTGAAGGAAAAAAAAACACATGATCATCTCAATAGATGCAGAAAAGGCATTCAACAAAATCCAGCATCCTTTTTTGATAAAAACACGTCAAAAGATAAGAATAGAAGGAAAATTCCTCAATATGATAAAAGGCGTATATGAAAAACCCCCAGCCAACATCATTCTCAATGGGGAAAGGTTGAAAGCTTTCCCTCTAAGATCAGGAACAAGACAAGGATGCCCACTGTCACCATTGTTATTCAACATTGTACTAGAAGTTCTAGATAGGGCAATTAGACAAGACAAAAAAATTAAAGGCACCCAAATAGGAAAAGAGGAAGTAAAACTCTCACTGTTTGCGGATGACATGATCCTGTACTTAGAAAATCCTGAAGTATCTATGACAAAGCTACTTGAACTAACAAATGAGTTCAGCAAAGTGGCAGGATACAAAATCAACACACAAAAATCAGTAATGTTTTTGTACACTAGTACTGAACAACCTGAGGAGGAAATCAGGGGGGAAATTCCATTTTCAATAGCAACAAAAAGACTCAAATACCTAGGAGTTAATTTAACCACAGAAGTATAGGACCTATATGCAGAAATTTACAAAACAATGCTAAAAGAAATTTTAAAAGACCTAAACAAATGGAAAGACAGTCCGTGTTCATGGATTGGAAGAATAAATATCATGAAGATGTCAATCTTACCCAAACTGATTTATAGATTCAATGCAATACCAATCAAAATCCCAACAGCTTACTTTACAGAATTAGAGAAGGCAATTACCAAATTCATCTGGAAGGGTAAGTGCACCCGAATAGCCAAAAGCATTCTAAAAAAGAAGAGCGACATGGGAGGAATTTCACTGCCTGACCTTGAAACATATTACAAAGCTACAGTGGTCAAAGCAGCATGGTAATGGCATAAAGATAGACAAATCGATCAGTGGAATAGAATTGAGAACCCAGAAATAAACCCTCACCTATACAGTCAACTGGTTTTTGACAAACCTACCAAGCTCACGCTAATGGGAAAAAACAGTCACTTCAACAAATGATGTTGGGAGAACTGGATATCTATAACCAAAAGAATGAAAGAGGACCCCTATCTCACCCCCTATACAAGAATCAACTCAAAATGGATTAAAGATCTAAATATAAAAGCCTGGACCATAAAATTACTAGAAGAAAATGTAGGGAAACATCTTCAAGACCTTGTAATAGGTGGTGGTTTCTTGAACCTTACACCCAAAGCACGTGCAACAAAAGAAAAAGTAGGTAAATGGGACCTCCTCAAAATTAAACACTTTTGCACCTCACAGGACTTTGTCAAAAGGGTGAAAAGGCAGACAACTCAATGGGAAAAAATATTTGGAAATCACATATCTGATAAGGGTTTAATATCCAGGATATATAAAGAGATGTTGGGAAGCGGCTGTGGCTCGATCAGTAGGGCTCCTGTTTACCATATGGGAGGCCCTGGGTTCGGTTCCCGGGGCCTCCTGGTGAAGGCAGGCCCGCCCGCATGGTGTGGTTGGCTGACCCAGCGAGCACAAGCAGCAAGGGGGGATAAATGAATAAATAAATAAAATCTTAAAAAAAAAAAAAGAGATGTTACAACTCAACAATAAAAAGACAAATGACCAAACTAAAAAATGGGCAAAAGACTTGAATAGACATTTCTCCAAAGAAGAAATACAAATGGCAAAAAAACACATGAAGAAATGCTCAACTTCACTCATGATTAGGGAAATGCAAATCAACACTACAATGAGATATCATTTCACACCTATCAGAATGGCCACTATTAAAAAGATAGAGAACTACAAGTGTTGGAGAGGATGTGGAGAGATAGGAACACTTCTTCACTGTTGGTGGGAATGCAGAATGGTGCAGCCACTGTGGAGGACTGTTTGGCAGTTCCTAAAGAAGTTGAATATAGACTTGCCACGTGACCCGGCAATACCACTACTGGGTATATACTCAGAAGAACTGAGAGCAGTGACATGAACCGACATCTGCACACCAATGTTCATAGCAACATTATTCACCATTGCCTAAAGTTGGAAACAACTCAGGTGTCCATCAACAGACGAATGGATAAACAAACTGTGGTCTATTCACACGATGGAATATTATGCAGCTGTAAGAAGAAATGAAGTCATAAAGCATATGACAACATGGATGAAACTGGAGGACATTATGTTGAGCAAAGCAAGCCAGACACAAAAGGACAAATACTGTATGAATGCGTTACTATGAACCAAATATATTGTATAACATATTGTTTGATTCCAAAAAAATTTTATATGTATCCAGTACAAAAAAAAAAAAAAAAAAAAAAAAGAAATATTTCTATCCTCTCTGTTTCACAGATAAAGAAATCAGGGCCCAAAGAAATGAAGTGTCTTACCTAAGAGAACACAGCTGATAAGCAAAAATTAATTTCAGGGAAGCAGATGTGGCTCAAGCAGTTGGGTGCCTGCCTACTACATAGGTGGTCCCAGGTTTGGTTCCCAGTACCTCCTAAAGAAGATAAACAAGACAGAGAGCTGATGCAAAAGATGATGCAACAAGATGACACAATGAGGAAACGTTTCATTTTGATGCCAAAGAATAATAATTATATTGGGGGAAGCAGTTAAAGGACCGAAGCCAGGATTGAGGGAATAGAGCCTGTGCCCAGAAACGCTGAGCTAGATATGAGACTTCTGGGGAAGTTGGGACGAGGATTGGAACAACATGACCCCCAGTGGCCTTGGTGGGATCACCCAAGATTTAGACAAGTTGGTAGACTCATTACAAGTCATCCATATGTATTAGCTGGTTGGATGAAAGGATGGATGGATGGATGGATGGATGGATGGATGGATGGATGGATGGATGGATGGATGGATGGATG
>JAKSZT010053830.1:2216562-2289456 GCA_026826555.1 Tolypeutes matacus | reverse complement strand
ATGGATGGATGGATGGATGGATGGATGGATGGATGGATGGATGGATGAGTGATCCCAGCATACTATGACCTGAAGGCAAGCTCTGGGGCACAGGAACATAGAAACACATGAAGAGATGCATGTCACACATCCACCCCACCAACAGCCCCTGCAGGATCTTGGAGGCTGCACAACTCAGCCACATCTTCCCTCTGCACCTCGTAGCACATGCTCCTGGAGGAGAAAGGTTGTCTGAATCCGGAAGGGCTAAGATGCAGACTCTTCCCTGGGTGCTGTGAAGCCTTCCTCTTAGCCCTTTCCTAGCATCAAAGGACAGGGAGGAGAGCACGTGGTCTAGCAGCAGCCAGGAATGGACCCCTGAGCTCCCAGGTAGCCAACTGCAAACCCATGACCCTCTGACAACTGGACCTTAAGGAGGAGATATGCTTAACCACAGATAGGAAATAATTTACACAGACACAGAGCTATCAAATTCCAGCTTGCCAGAGCTGGAAAAGACCCTAGTGATGAGCCCACCAAACTCTTTATTCAACAGGCAGGGAAACTGAGAAAAGGGATTTGCCCAAGCTTAGAACAAGTCTCCATACTGCGTACTACTAGTTTTCACGAACTCGTAATCCAAACTTCTTTCAGCCAGTCTGCAAACTGGTGTTTCTCAAAGGGCAGGCCAAGGACCACTCTAGGAGAGTGGATGTAACTCAAGTGGTTGAGCACCTGCTTTCCATGTACAAGATCCTGGGTTCGATTCCTGGTACTTCCTAAAAACAAAACAAACGAGAAAACCAATGCAGGGCAACCTGTGTAGTTCAGTGGTTGAGCGCCAGCATCCCACTTACGAGGTCCAGGTCCAATCCCCCAGCCTAGTACCTAAAAAAAAATAATAAAGCAGCATCTAGGGGCTGTTTGATTAAAAGGCAGAGTCATAAGCCCCATACTCAAAGACTTGATTCCAGGAATCTGCATGTGAATGAGTTCCCCAGTGGGACTTGAAAATGATGCCCCAGAGGGCTCTGGTCTGCTGGAGCAAGGCAGGAACTACCCAATGACCCGGGGACAGGGAGAGAATCCAGAGGCAGTATCTAATGATGACATGGATGGGGAGTAGGGGGGAATGCAATCCTCCACCTGTGACCAGCACAAGCTTCTGGACAGTCTTACCTGGAACAGTGAGGGTGGAAGGGGACCCTACCCACTCAGCCAGGACAGCCAAATCCACCCTAATGATCAAGGGGGTCCCAGTGCCACCACCAGCTTGCTCTTATGTCAAGAATAGAGGCATGCCCTTTTCCTCTGGGACTCCAGGATTTGGCTCAGAGAATCTCAATAACCAGCCAAGTGTAGATATTCTGACTCTTAACTTGGAAGCCTCATGTATGTAGAAGTGTCCTGAATAGTCTCCTACTGCCTCTCCCAGCCATCTAGAAGTTACACCAAACAGCAACCAAGCAGTCCTGGGGCTTTTTTTTTTTTTTTTTTTTTTGAGTTACCGGGGCCTGGGGATTGAACCTGGGACCTGGTGAGTGGGAAGCCGGTGCTCAACCACTGAGCCACATCAGCTCCCCTTGAGTTGGATTTTTCATTTGTTTGCTTGTTGTTTGTTTGTTTTTAGGAGGCACCGGAACCGAACCCAGGACATCTCATGTGGGAAGCAGGTGCTCAACCACTGAGCCACATCCACTCCCCAGTCCTGGGGCTTTAAGGCCCCCTGTTGGTCCCAGCAGGAATTGTCTAACCTGACCCCTGCCGCCTCTGCCTCTTTCTGGCTTCCAGTGATCCTATGCAAGTCACCTCCTTTTTCTCCTTCTCTCTTTCATTTCTTCTTTTGGTTGACTACCTCTCAGAGGATTACTTACATGCAGTCACACTCACGGTCTTTTCAAGCCCTGTTCTTTTTTTAAATTACAGCACTTGGGGCTTTCAAACTCAAATGCCTACAGGAGCCAAACAAAATATTGTCATTAAATAAAGTGGGTCTGGCCTAGCAAGCAGCTTCAAGGGCAGCTATGGTCAGCACCAGCCTTTCGTCACCAAGGGGAAAGTAAGTGCCAAAGCCCAGCTGGCCAGGGCTTCCTAGAGTCAGATATCTCCTCTGAAATGTCACTATGCTGGGAAGTAATTTTTTTGAAACTTCAAAAAGCTATGTGGGCCAGCACAGTATAAAGCCCAAACTATTAAAATGGCTATTAGACCTGAGAGAAGGACTTGGACCAATGCTATCTCAAAGAAACGATTAAGTGGTATGGGAGAAATCCTTGAATTTTTAACCCAAATCAGACATTTTAAAGAATTTGTGCCATCAGTCTCAGTCTAAATCCCTTGAAAGAGCCCCCAAAGAACTGTTGCAGAACCCCCCCCCCAATTTCCATATCCCTCCTCCTCTTCTAAATTAACCTGCTTCAGAATTCTAGACAAATGAAAAACGAGTTCTTATTCAGTGGAATTGTTTTTCTGTTTTCTCTAATTACTAGCATTGTGGCAGTATTGTTTCCTACCATTTCCAATGCAAATACGCAGTTTCTGCTTCATTGTGGATTAAGCAGGGTTTTACAAGCTAGCCCTGGAAAGCTAACCACCGCTTAAAAGACTATTCCTATGGGAAAATATGGGCCAAATTTCAAAGATCCCACTTTTACAGATCAGCCCTGGGAAAAGGCTGTGATTTGAAGGGTACATTATGCTTTTCACACCACTCTTGCTAGAATCACAGACTGTGAGGGTGAGAAGGATCCTTAGAAATCACTTAGTCCACCCCCTCCTTTTACAGATGAGGAAAATGTTTACATGGGAGAAAATAGCAGGATGAAGTGACATGCCCCAATTTGCACAATAAGATAAGAGACCCCAATCTTTTCAGATGAAAGCCCCATTCTATGGCCAAAGGGCAATCAACTACAGAGAAGAAGGCAATAGCGACTGTAACTGTTTGGCAATTTGATGTAATTATGAATTCCAAAAATATAATTGGATCATGCTTGTAAACTGATCTGTTAATCTGGGCATGATTAAGTTATGATTAGGGCGTTGACTGGGCCAAGGCAGTAGGACGTTGAGCCCCACCCCTTGGTGGGTGGGGGAATCGAATATAAAAGGCATGGCAAATGACAGAGCGGGAGCAGGTTTTGAGTAGCAGTTTTGATGTTGGAGAGAAGGCCCTGGGATAGAGACAAGCCATTCGCTGAGAGTTTACAGCTGGCCTTGTGGAGAGAAGCAAAGCCTAGAGAGCCTCATAGTCTACAGCTGAACTTTTGGAGGAAACAGGCACTGAGCCCGGAGAGAAACGCAGCCCTGGGAAGAGAGGAACCCAAGAAGCCTGAACCTTGGCAAACGTCGGCAGCTGTCTTGCTCCAACACGTGGCAATGGAGTTTGGTGAGAGAAGAAACTTAGGCTTTATGGCCTGGTAACTGTGGACTTCTACCCCAAATAAATACCCTTTATAAAGACCAACCAATCTCTGGTATATTGCATTAGCGCCCCTTTCGCTGACTAATACAGCAACCAACGTTTAATGAGTATTTGGTATAGGCACTTAGAGTCATGGGATCTCCCAGAGCCCCATCAGGAAGGTACAATTATACAGGTGAGGCTTAAGAGGTTAAACTGTTCATCCAAGATCACAAGCAAGTGCCTGAGTTGGGAGCAGAATGCACAACTCTGTGATTGTAGCCAATGCCATTGACTTTAGATGGATTGTGTGGTTGATGAATACATCCCAATGAAATTGACTGTTTAAAATTAATGCTATGCTCTTAATTATGATGCTGCCCCGAAGCTGCCCAATGTGCTCCACTGCCCCCACTATACTCCCAAAGGAAGACCTTCATGTCCAGTTATCTGATGGAGGTAGTACTTCACTCGCCCCAGATTTTCATCTTTATTTCCCTGTTGAAAGGGAGGTGGCTTCCATGGCTGTAGCATTTCTCTGTTGAGAAGCACCAGTAGAGTCTTTCATTTCTGGTAACAGGACAGCTAGATGGTCAGAAAAATCTCCCTAGTAAAGAACACCAAAAATACGATAAATAAAAATAAATTACTTTCACAAAAGCCTAGCCAAGCTAAGTAAGAAAAATCCTCCAGAGCCAATAATCATCAGAAGGCCCAATCCAGAAAGGTAAGTGGTCACCCACCAAAACTGGGGGTAGGGTGGAGGATGAGCTGATGGTCCTCCTTCACCTGGAGCTAGGGTTTAATGGATCAAGATGAAGGGAAGGGGCTCAGGAGATAAAACCCAGACCTAAGAAGAGTGACAGATCAGAGACCCCCACACAAAGCCAAGGGGACTATAGACCCCTAAATAAACCCACTCCACACCTGGGTCGAGTCTCGTCTGATAATTCTTCATCAACAACTGTCCTCGTGTGTCTTTGGGACTGAAACTTACATCAGCCATGAGGCACACACGTACACACACACAAATTTAATTTCACTTGGTTTTGCTTGGAATAAGCAGACACACAGACCCTCTCCAGAGGAATATAATTTAAACTTAGACATTAAGGAACTCCTTCAGATAAAGCGCTAAAGAGACTGTCTCCCAATAAAAAATCATGGGCCACAGCAGGAAATGAGACATACCTGTGCAGAAAAGCCAAAGAGAGGGAAATGAAGTGGGCTCCAAGCTGCTGAAGCCAATCGCAGGTAATGAGAGGAGCAATAAGCCGTCCTGGTATACTTACTATGAGACACACCCTGTGCTAAGTACTTTGCACATCCCTGTTGCCTGCCATTGCACATTAAATCAATCAACCAATGACTTAGAAATAAACCTACCCTATCAGAGTCGAAAGTACGTTATCAACCACCTAATCTCATGTTTTTCAAACTGCAAGTCTTGAACTTTTTGATTCAAGTATAGATAGTTGATAGATAGGTGATAGGTAGATAGAAGATAGATAGATGATAGATAAATGGATAGATATGCACACAAATATATATACAAATATATATATCTGTGTATGTATATATATATATGCATGTGTATGAATATAAATCCATGTAAAATGTATTTCTTATTGCAGGTCAAAGTCAACAAAGTCTAGGAAACACTGATGTAGTGAGCCCAAGAAAAGGGGTTGGAACTTGCCCAAAGTTGCCCACCTGGTTAGAGCAAAGTCCCACTGAGGGCCAGGTCTTTCCGTTGATCCTCACGGCAGCAAAGCCACACTGGAAGCCTTCACCATGCAGAGCCCTGGGCTGGGAAAATCCCTTTTGTGCCACTTAGGAAAGGAATCACAGAAGCCCCACCCAAAACTGTGCATTGCATAGTTTGTCCTTAGTGCCCTTGACTTCTTGGTGATGCCTCCTCCACCCCTTTTTGCAGAAGCACCCACAGTCCTTCTGTTGCCTCTACTCTCCCACTGTCGAAACCTGGTCACAAGGAAAGGATTTCGTAATCTTGTTAACCTGAAACTGCAAATTACCCATGCTATCTTCTCCATGATTATTTGCTCTTATACTGAGGCATTGAAAATTCAAGCCAGATGAAAGAATTTCTCCTTGTAGAGTTCTCCGTGGTATCAGCAAATCTTCAGAGAAGGTGTTGGGGATGGTGGTGGGAGAAGGGGGAGGACACATTTGGCCTCTTTAGTACCTGCAAACCCACCATATCACGGGAACCATCTAGTCCTCCTACTTGTCAGGTTGCTAGAGAGAATAACAGATATTATAAAGTTATGAATCTGCTTTTTTAATAGACTTAGCAAAACCTATAATTCTAGATCAAGTTTGTCCCTTCAAAGGAGTCACCTTGGGGAACCAGTCACTTATTTCAGTGATGTTTCTATTCATTTCAGGATCTCTGTTTTAGGAATAATAATAATAATTACCAATTATGGAATGCCTGCTATGTATCAAAAACTACGCCAGGCACTTTACAGACTATGCCTTATTAAAGCCTGTAAAAGAGGTATTGTCCTCTTTTTTTTTTCAAAGATTTTATTTATTTATTTATTTATTTATGCCCCCTTGCTGCTTGTGCTCACTGTGTCCATTTGCTGTGTGTTTTCTGTGTCTGCTTGTCTCCCTTTGTTGGTTCGTCCTGCTGCATCAGCTCACCGCACCACGCGGGCTAGCTTGCCTTCACCAGGAGGCCCTGGGAATCGAACCATATGGTAAACGGGAGCCCTATCGATTGAGCCACATCCGCCTCCCCAAGTATCGTCCTCTTTTAAACAAGACAAACCTAGGGGGGCAGATGTGGCTCAAGTGGTTGGGCGTCCATCTGCCATATGGAGAGACCCAGGTTCACTCCCCAGGACCTCCTGGTAAAATAAAAAATAAAAAAATAGAAGGCATGCAGGCGAGCCAGGCCTCGCCAAGCCACACAGCACGATGATGACGCAGCAAAGGAGAAACACAGGAGAGAGCCAAGAAGCGGGAAACCAGGAACTGAGGTGGTACAGGTGGCAGAATGCCTCTCTCCCACATCGGAGGCCCCTAGGATCGAATCCCGGTGAAGACCGGAGGAGAAGGATGAGAAGAGAAGGCAGGAAACAGACACAGGGAGTCACCCAGTGAATGGACACAGACAGCAAGTGGGGGGGGTTAATAAGTAAATAAATCTTTAAAAAAAAAGACAAACCCAGTTCTCATCTATCTGTATCACACATCACTGGTGACCACTAAAGCCCTCATCTTTAATTTTATTCATAACATTTGGCTTCAAATGACTGTAGGCTGTTTCCAGAAATCAAATCTATGCTAAAAATGCAAAGAGTGACACCCCATGGAGAACAAACCATCAAGGAAGTGTGACACATGTTCAGTTGGTTTTCCCAAAAAGAATATTTTGCTTCCCAGCAATACCTTTGCAATAAGTTCATGGTTTCCCAAGATGACGACCTTCATGTTTGAACTCTGTGTGTGTGCACACATGCACGTGTGTGTGCATGTGAGCTTAATCAGACAAATTACGTTAGAGATACAGGTTTTACCCTGAGAGGGATCTGTCTAAATGTCGGGCTGGGGAAGTGGATGTGGCTCAAGCAACTGGGCTCCCATCTACCATATAGAAGGTCCAGGGTTCAATTCCCGTGGCCTCCTGGTGAAAAGCAAGCTGGCCCATGCAGAGAGCTAGCACAGCAAGATTATGCAACAAAACTAAACAGAGCTGAGGTGGCGCAAAAGATTGAGCAGCCTCTCTCCACTCCAGAAGGTCCTGGGATCGGTTCCCCCTGCTGCCTAAAGAGAAGACAAGCAGACACAGAAGAGCACACGGAGAGCAGACAGTGGGTGCAAAAACAATGAGGGGGTGGGGTGGGGGAGAGAAATAAATAACTCTTTTAAAAAAATAAAATAAAATAAATGGGAACTTTGAGAGGGGAAGGAAGCAAGACAAAGGTGTCACAGTAGGTGATGGCGCATCGCCGCTATGAGGCTTGGAGCCCTTCTGTCTGCTCCTGCACCTCCCTTTCGTCCTACTGGCTGCACTTCCAGGAACTGCACACAATTAGTGATAAAGGGGGTGGTTTAGTTCTCGGCTTTGGGTTCCTTCACCTCCACCCCCGCCTGAAGGTTCTCTCCCCTTCCCCCTTCTTATTTAAGACCTACCCTGTGGGGGCTCTAAGGGTGACTAGAGGCTGGCATCATTCCTTTTCCCTTCAGTTGCTCTTTTCCACTGAAGTTTTCACAACCTTATGTCGGCGTTTGGCAAGTTCAGTGTCAAGCTCCCCTCCTGACCAGATAGATCCGTGCTCCTGAGTCCTGCAAATACAAAACTTCTGGAGTTGCCGATGGTGCAGTGAGCCCTTAGTGTTGCTCAACAGTCACCACGTTTCCTGAGTCTATTTCCTCTGCTACTTACCCAACTTTCTCTTCTCTGTCCAAACTCCCAACACCAGAGGCAG
Source organism: Tolypeutes matacus (assembly GCA_026826555.1). NCBI lineage: Eukaryota > Metazoa > Chordata > Mammalia > Cingulata > Chlamyphoridae > Tolypeutes > Tolypeutes matacus. The sequence continues at coordinate 2,281,614 of JAKSZT010053830.1, read as the reverse complement.
GCAGAAGAAGTTCCACATGGTCCCACCACCACACCGGTCTCGACCTGCGCTGAGCCCACTTGCTCTGCCTTCCCTCCTGTCGCAGTGAACTAACTGGCAGCAGCATTCAACAGATGGGATCACAACCTGCTCTTCGAAACACTTTCTTCCCTCTCTAGGTTCTTGGTTCACATCGTTAGCTACCCCCCCCCCCTGCTTTCCTTCCTGATTTGTCCTCTTGCAGACTGGAGTGCCCCAGGGAGCAATTCTTTGACCTCTAATCTTCTCTATGAGCACTCACTTTCAAAGTGAGCTCATTCGGGGAAGCAGAAGTGGCTCAAGCTATTGAGCTCCTGCCTACTACATGGGAGGTCATGGGTTCAGTTCCTGGTGCCTCCTAAAAGATGAGCAAGAGAGCGAGCTGACTCAATGGACAGGCATGGTGAGCTGGTACAATGAGATGATGCAACAAGAGACACAAGGAGGAAACATAATGAGAGACACAACAAAGCAGGGTGCGGAGGGGCTCAAGTGATTAGACACCTCCCTCCCACATGGGAGGCCCCGGGTTCAGTTCCCGGTGCTTCCTAAGAGCACACAATGAATAGATAGTGAGTGCAGACAACAAGGGGATGGGGAGAAATAAACAAATAAAATAGATCTTTAAAAAAAAAGTGAGCTCATCCAGTCCCATGGCTTTAACATACTATCTAAACACTAATAACTAACTCATAAATATTTATCTCCAGTCTGGTCTCTCCCCTGAGTTCTACCCACCATCTCCTCTTGAAGGTCTCCCATCCTAACCTTACATACCCCACACTGAACCCTTGATCTTCCTGCCAAACCTGCTCCTTCTGCAGCCTTCCCCATCTCAGTAAATGGCAGCTCGCTTCTTCCAGTTTACTCAGGCCAAAAACCTTGGCACCCTCCACGTCAACTCTCTCTCATATAACTCATCACGCTGGATCCTACTTCCAAGGACATCCATAATCCAGTCAGTTCTCACCTCTACCACCCTCACAATGGTCACCTGGTCTAGGCCGCCGTCAGCTCATCTGGTTATTGCAAGAGCCTCTCTGCTTCCACTCTTGCTTCTCTCCAGTCTTGTCTCAGTGCAACAGCAGGGTGGTCTCTTTCAGACTGTCAGATTGCTAACTTCTCTGCTCAAAATCCTGCATTGGCTTCCCACGGCACGTAGGACAAAATACAAAATCCTCACCCACGTTCCCCAGGACCTGATGGCTCTCTGCTTCTCCACCTTCCTTTCCCACCTCTTTCTTCTCACTTGCTTTTCTCCAGCTCCACTGGCCCCCCCTCCTCCATGAGCAGGTCAAGGCACTCCCACCTCAGGTACTTTATACTTGCCGCTCTCTCTGCCAGAATGTTCTTCCCTCTCCTCTTAGCCTGCTTAATTTTTCTTCTAGGTTCTGACAGCCCTAGATATATCAGCTGTCCACCCCACCCCCATCTTCCTCCCTACCAGAGCTCCAGAAGAGCAGGGACTTTCTCTGCTTCTGGTCACCGCTCTACCTGAAAATGCTCGACAAAGTCTTACCCATCCCTCTGAGAAACTCTTCTCAGAGCTGCACTTGCTTCACCCACCCATTTGGCTCTTTCCACTTGTTCTGCCAAAGATGGGCTCGGGGTAAACTCCATGGGGCCAGACACACCAGAGAGAGACATCTGGGAACCCACAGTCCTTTGCACCTGGGAGGATGTCAGTGAATGTTGGCTGCTTGCAAAGAGGTGCCTGCAATGCTGAGTTTGTGATCCGAGGGGAGCTCAGTGCTCCTGGGAAGCCTCACCCCACCCCTGGGTACCTATTGGCCCCAGAACAGACTTACCTACGGCTGGAGCCCATTCAGGCCTGGAGAACATCACCTGCCTCTGAGAGGCTCAGGTCTCTTCAGGAAGGGGGGGTGGGGGTTGGGCTCACGGCATCCCCACAGCCCCTAATGCAATGTTTCCCCAAGTGGAGGGTCAAGTTCCACTGGTGGTCCCTGGACAGGGTACCCAATAGCATTGAACTATGGTGAAAAAGTGATTTCCTTTTCAATTCTTTTTCAAAGACCATGATTAACTCAAGGAGAAAGTCTAATTTGGGGGGCTAGAAAGTTTTCACTGCCTTTCTTACCTTTGCTAATTTTCCTTTTTACAAAGAGAAAACAGTCCCTCAGGCTAGAAGCAGGAAAGGCACCAGCTAGGTCTTAATAACATTGTTTTGATTTCATTATATTTGTTTTTACAGCTACTATCTATTTCTGGCAAGCGATAACTTGTTTTCCTTGCACAATAGCAAAATAAACTCTCTTTTTAAATAAAGAGATTAAGTTTTCTAAAAATGCATTAACTTAAAGAAAAGTATTGTCCTGTGAATAAAAGTGGCATAAAAAACTATGGACTAAAGTAGACGTTATTCTAGCAATGGAAGAACTTGTAATATTGATATAAAGGCAGTGGTCACCAGAGGTTCTGAGGGGGTGGGAGAGGGAAGAATGGGTGCAATATAGGGCATTTGGGGGCCATTATACATTATGTCAAAACCCATAAAAATGTGGGGTTGAAAGTATAAACTATAATGCAAACTATTGGCCATGGTTAGTACAATGCTTCAATATGTATTCATCAATTGTAATAAATGTACCACTCTAATAAAAAATGTTAATGGAGAAAAGTGGGGGGGGGTAATATGGGAATCCCCCTATATTTTCGATGTAACATATATGTAATCTAAAGCTTCTTTAAAAATAAAAAAAATTTTTTTACTTTGTCTTTTTTTTTTTTTTTTTTTACCGGGAGGTCCCAGGGGAGCGAACCTGGGTCCCTCCATATGGGAGATAGACGCCCAACCATTTGAGCCACATCCGACCCCTAAAATTTTTTAAGTGTCATAAAAAGACAGCAAGAGTAGTAAAGATGGGGATGGTCATTAAAGCTTGGTATAAGCATCTTCAGGAAAGCTAGCCACTTGCTAGCCAATGCTTTGGATGTCCCAAATCATAATTGCTAAATATATACGATGAAAATGACAATTCAGTACGAAAAATCATAACATAGGCCAACTTTGACATCACATTGTGGTTTTCTTCCTTCCATCACACCTCCACACCACCTCCCTGTTTACCTTCCCTGGATGTGAACCATAAACTAGATCCCACTGAACCTGGAATCCGAGGGTCTGGGTGGCAGTCCCACCCCTGTCACTAACTTGATGAGTGACCTTGGGCAGATCCTTCATCTCCCTGAACTCCAGTTTCCTGGCTACAGGAGAAGACTAACGTCAGAGTTTCTTTAGGCTCTGAAGCCTATGCTTCTGGGATGTTAATCCTTGAATGTGTTCCCCTCTTAGGGGCTCATATTTCACTCTAAAAGAGACCCCAAACTCATATGGATGGTTCTCCAATAGTGGAATTCCAGGTTCATTTTGCAATTCCTTTTTTTTTAAGTTTTTATTTTTAAAGAAGCTTTACATAAATGTTACATAAAAAATATAGGAGATAACCATATACCTCCCCACACACACTTTTCCCTATTAACATCTTTCATTAGAGTAATACATTTGCTACAATTGATGAACACGTTGAAACATTGCTACTAACCATGGACTATAGTTTACATCACACTTTACACTTTGTACCATACAATTCCATAGGTTTTGACAAAATTTATAATGGCCTGTATCAGTCACTGCAATGTCATGCAGAACAATTCCAATGTCCCCAAAGTACCCCATGTTGATAAATGTATATTCTTTTTTTTTTTTTTAAGATTTATTTATTTATTTACTTTTATCCATTTTTAACCTCCCCCTCTTTTTTGCTGTTTTTGTGTCCATTCGCTGGGCAATTCTCTGTATCTGTTTCCTGCCCTCTCTTCTCATGCTTCTCCTCCTGTCTTCATCAGGATTCGATCCTTGGAGCCTCTGATGTAGGAGAGAGGCATCCTACCGCCTGTACCACCTTAGTTCCTGGTTTTTCGGCGCGTCTTGTCTTGGCTCTCCCTTGTGTCCCTCTCCTGTTACGTCATCATCTTGCTGCATGTCTTGGTGGGGCCTGGCGGCACACCCACAGGCCGGGCCTGGTGGCCCACGCTCCTTCTATATTTTTCTTTTTTTTTTATTTCTACCAGGAGGTCTAGGGATTGAACCCAGGTCCCACCATATGGGAAACGGATGCCCAACTATTTGAGCCACATTCATCCCCCTGCTATAACTCTTAAAGTTGACCAAACATACCTAGAGTTACAGTCATTTCCCATACAGGATGGTCATATAATAAATCAGGCTTAGTTTATCACCAGCATTCTAAAATCCAGGTTCATTTTGGGGTTGTGGGTTAGGCACCTCTAAAATCACATAGTAGGCAACCTCTGTCTCTACAGGAGGCAGGCCCCATGCCCAGGTTACAGGCCATCACCTCCGAACCCCCACCTCCCCTGTGCCTTCCACTCTACCAGTAATCAAGAAGCCTCCTGTAGGACTTAATTTTTAAAAAGCAAACGTGTATTTATTTACATGCATGCACATACACACACACACACACACACACACACATACACGAGTTGGGGGCAGGAAAGGGCCAAGAAGAAAAATCAGCTCTGACAACCTAATAAATGTCAATTTCTGAGGGGGCCTGAGTTAGAAGATGAATCCTCAGAACTTTAATTGGAGACACGATGCTCTCACTTTGCCAGGCAGCTCTCCTCTCCCTGCAGATCCATCCACAGACAGCAAGGCCCTCGCCTGGCTCTAATTGACCAGAGACCTCTGTCTGCTAGGATTTGTTTCTGGGATGTCAGAAATGCAAGGGGATGGGGCTGACGCCTCCCAGTCCCGTCCCACCCCTAATGTCCCTCAGAGAAGTGGGGCAGGAGCAGCTGTTCTCTGGCCCCAAAGGCAAAAAGTCCAGAGTCGGAGCCTTCACACCCATGGCCTAAGTGCCGCTTGCCCAGTACAGGTTCCAGTAGAGACAAAGGGCTTTCCCCTGACCAGTGATGCTTATTTCCCACTTAACAGAATGTCTGATGATTCCTTTCTTTCCCCACCCCCGAGATGATGGCTCCCTCATCTGTTTGCTCATTGTTTATGCTCATTGCTCTTTGTCTGCTCATTGTTTTTGCTCAGTGTCTGCTTGTTGTTGGTTTTGGGGTGTTTTTTTGTTTGTTTGTTTTTTGCTCATTGTCTGCCCATTGCCTCATTGTCCGTTTGGTTTTTTTTTTTTCTTTAGGAGACACCAAGAACTGAACCTGGCACAAGCCATGTGGGAGGCAGGTGCTCAACTGTTTGAGCCACATCTGCTCCCTGCTCATTTGTCTTTGCTTGTTGTCTGCTCCTTGTTTTTGCTCTTGTCTGCTCATTGTCTGTTTGGGGATTTTTTTTTTTTTGTCTGCTTGTTGTTTTTGCTCATTCTCTGCTTGTTGTTTATCTTCTTTAGGAGGTGCCAGGAACCAAACCCAGGACTTCCCATGCGGGAGGTGGGCATTCAACTGCTTGAGCCACATCCGCTCCCCTGATTCTTTTCTGATCCAGTGACAGTGTCCTAATCTGGGTACTGTGGAAGAAGGGAGAGAAAGAGAGGTGGAGGGAGAAGACAAGGAAGCAAGGACCCTCGCCAGCGGAGGGATTGGGAAGGTCTGCCCCAGGGCCAGGCAACCTGCAATCATTTCCCAGCTCCACCATGGCTGGAGCTGGGATAAAGCGCTTGACCCTTCTGTACAACGGGGATGCTCATAGCATCCGCCTCAAAGAATTGTGAGAGGATTACACAAGCTAAGAGACGGAAAGCACTCACACGCTGGCCTAGTACAGGATAACAATTCCATGAATCAGGTCCCTTCTTCAGCCCAGGCCACCCCTCTCTGCCAGAGCTTTGGAGCCAGCACCTCCTAAACAAACTGTAGCATCCCAGGGCCATTACCAAAACAAGCTGCGTAAGATAGTTTTTACCAAGACAGGCTACTCCAGCAGGGCAGGAAAAATCGACTATACCACCAACACCTCCAGCCCTCTCTGTCACTCTGACCAACCACTTTCTAATAAAACACAGAGAAGGGAAGCAGATGTGGCTCGAGCAGTTGAGCTCCCACCTACCACATGGAGTACCATGATTTGGTTCCCAGGCCCTCCTAAAGAAGACAGCGAGCTGGCACAACATGCAAGAGTGGCAAGCTGACACAATAAGATGACACAACAAGAGACACAAGAAGAAAAACATAATGAGAGATTCAACAAAGCGGGGAACAGAGGTGGCTCAAGCAATGAGGCACCTCCCTCCCACATCAGAGGTCCCGGGTTCAGTTTCTGGTGCCTTCTAAAGAAGCAAGGAAGATGAACAAACACAGCAAGTACAAACAACGAGGGCGTAAGGAGAAATAAATAAATAAAATAAATCTTTAAAACAAACAAACAAATACAAAGGAGCCCTTTTCCTACAAGACCCCTCTCTAACTGCACTCACCCCCTCCAGGGCCAAGAATCCTCCTTTTGCCCTCCTGCAGACATTAGCCCTAGCCACACAATTTAGCTCACCTTTATATTAGTAATAGCCCAAGTAACTCACATCTGCCAAGTGCTTTACAGTTTACCATGCAATTTTCTAACTTACTTTTCTGATTTAATTCATTCATATGATTCAAAATTTTAAAAAATATGTGCATTTAAAGGCAAACAATGAAGAATCTGTTACCCCAATTTCCTACCCTTCCAGCTCCCACTGTCACCCTCTGCAGAGAACCACTGTTATTAGTCTCTCGGGGAGCCTTCTAGAGTTTATTTATGTCTGGACAGGCAAGTATTCTTATTTCCCCCTTTTACTGGACACACTGTTCTGTACACTGCTTTTCTTCTCTTGACAATGTCTTATACACCTTTCCTCTTTGGCACAAAGCTTTCTCTTTTTTCCAGCTACATAATACTCCATCGTCTGAGCAAGCCACAGTCTCTTTAAAGAGAATACTTTTAATGGGCATTTACATTGTTTCTTATCTTTTCCCATTACAAACACCACTACAACAAATAACCGTAAACACAGAGCCTCTCGCACTTACCCGAAGATATTTGTAGGATAAATTCCCAGAAGTGGAATTGCTGGGTCAGAAGATGTGTGTATTTATAATGTTGGTAGATATTGCCAAATTGCCCTCCGCAGAGGTTATACACATTGATAATCCCATGAGAAATACGAGAGTGCTTGTTTCCTCACAGCTTCGCCATTAGAGTATGTTATCAAATTTCTGGACGTTTGCCAATCTGATAGGCAGAAAAAAAAAATTGTTTATCTGTAGAGCTTTAATTTGAAGTTCTCTTATTGTGAATGAGGTGGAGCATTGTTGTATGTGTTTAAGAGCCATTTATATTTCCTTACCTTAAACCACGATTTGCTACCCATTTATCTCCCTCGGTCTTCACAGCACCCGGTAAGACACGTAAGGCAAGTATTAATGACATCCGCATTTTAAAATGATAAAACTAAAGCATTGAAGATACTGACTCGAAGTCATAAGGCAGAGACGTGTGGCAGAGCTAGAGCTCTGTCTTGTTTTTTTTCCTTCTGACTGTTTTATGTTTCAGTCTTATTTTCCCAACTGAGTAGTGAACTTCTCTGCCGTTGAATCACCCCCTGCTGAACCTAGGACAGTGCTGACATGTGGCTGAAGAAAGAGCCAATGGACCCAGAGTTTGGAGACCTGGGATCTCACGGCTGGGTGAATTACTAGCTGTGTGCCTTGGGCTAGTCCCTTGATTCTTGGGGCGGACTTTCCAAACCTGTAAAACCAAGATTTGAACTAAATCACTAAGGTCCCTTCCAGGCAATGATTATAGTGGGAAGCACGCCATGAATCTTTTATTATTATTTCTTTTTGAGCGGAGGAAATAAAACCGTTTTCAAACCTCCCAGGATGAGAACTTTCATATCATACCAGTTTATGGGAACCAAGTCTAATCAGAGGCGGCGAAGGAGGTGGCGGGGGAAGGGAGAAAGGGGCGCTGCGGACAGCGCCGTGAAGGAAGGGGCTCCTGTCGCAGGGCTGTGCTGGAGTCGGCACGTACCGAGCACCGGCTGTGACATCTTCAGGAGTTCTGTGAACCCATCGATGTCAAGTGGATAGTTTGAACTGGGCTGTGGTGGGGATATTTACATCATGGAAAGCAGCTTGCCCTCACCCCTACCCCTCAGAGCCGGTTGTTAAACATCTACCACCACACCACTGCCTGAGGGTCTACAAAAAAAAAAAAAAAATCAAGCAACCAGGAGTCTGGGGGGGTTCGAGACAACTTTCGGGGTGTGTGGAGGGCTCCTGGACTGAGAAGAGCTCCCCAGTGTCAGAACCACGCTCAGACAGGGGCAGGGGGGCCACACCCTCCCTCCTGGTCAACCATCTGACCCCCCCACCCCCCACATCACCTCCAGAGGTGGGAGGACAGACCCCGGAGCAAGGCGACAGGGTTCAGATCTCTGCTCACCCCACGGCTAGCTCTGTGACCTTGCATAAGCTACCTAACTGCTTTGTCTCAGGTTCCTCCTCTGTAAAATGGGGGAGTAATGACCCTTGTGCCTTCCTCAAGGGTTTTGGTGGGAAATATTAGATGAGTTAATACGTGCAGAGCATTTAGAACAGCGTCTGGCACAATTCAATGCTCAGTAAATGATTGTTACTTTCACCAAAGCTCCTGGGCAAGAACACTAGGCGGAGAATCCTGCTGAGTGGGGTTTCAATTCTCGCTCTGGCCTTCCCTGGGGGACCGTGGACCGGCCTGTTTCTGCATCTATAAAGGAGATAGACCATCTCCAGGCCCCTTCAGCCCTTACCTTCTCAGTGCCAATGTACCCTAGCCAGTGGTAGCTGTGGATGATGAACACAGCTGCCCGAGAGCTGCCCTCTCCAGGCCTCTTCCCCTGCCCTGCCCGTGGTAGCCCTGCCCTTTCCTTCTTCACATTCCCTTCTTCTTGATGGGGGGGGGTCCTGTCAGCCCTGAGTCCTTCCTCTGCTCATCACACTCTTGGTGCACTCTAGAAGGACTGTTTTAGTTTGCTAAATGCTGCCAATGCAAAAATACCAGAAATGGTTTGGCTTTTATAATGGGGAGTTATTAGGGTAAAAGCTTGCAGTTACAAGGCTACAAAAATGTCCAAAACAAGGCATCATCAGAGATGCTGTCTTACCAAGGTTGGCTGCTGGATCCTGGACTCCTGCCATGTGGCAAGGCGAAACGGCAGCTCTCTGTCTGGGTCTCTGCCTTCTCCTCCAGGCTGATTTCTTCCCAAGCTCAGCAATGGGCCATCAAGCACATGGCAGGGCTCATCTCTTCAGCTTTAGCTGCTCCGTGGGCCTAGCCTCTTGGGGGCCTCTTTCTGTACCTCTGTTCTATGCTGATTCCAGCTTCCAGTCTCCAACCTCTCTCTCAGACTCTCGCAGCTTCCTTTTCTTTCCATAACTGCAGGCGATCCTGTAGTCCTTTCTAACATGGCAGGGTCAAAATGGCAGCTGTCATTCTCTCTGTGTTTCTGCTTTCAGTTCTCAATTTATATAAGACCCTAGCAAGAGGGCAGAGACCTAACCTGGGTCACACCTTAAAGTGATCTCATCAAAAGTGATCCAATCAAGGTCCCTTAACTGAATTGAATGCAATCAAAGGGCCCCACACCCACAGAAATGGATTAGTTCAAAGAACATGATCTTTTCTGGGATTCACAAAACTTTAGACTGTCACAGGGACCAAACCCACCAGTCTTTCAGCCTGGAATGCCTTTTTCTCCTCCACCAGTTTAGGGATCCTGCTCCTGCATCACTACCTCTGGGAAGCCTTCCCTGATGTTGAACCTCCTTCCTCTATGCTCCCACAGTGCTGTGTCTGTAGATTCCTGAGCTCTTGATGGAGTGCTCCCTGAGGCAAGGATTTGTCATTTTCTTCTCTGTCCCCTTACCCAGCCCAGGGACTGACCCAGAGCAGACCCTCAAAGGTGGAATGAGGAAGGGAAGGAGGGAGGGAGCCAGGTGCCTTCTGAAACAAACCCTCACCTGCCTATCCTAGGCCCTCCCTAACCCCCAACAGCATCCCAAACTTTGACCTTCTGCTACAAATCCATGCAGCTGCAGTGCCCCCTGCAAATCTTGTTGTGCAAAAAGAAAGAAATTGCCCAGATTAGGACCGGGTAATGAGCCATGCGGGGTGAGCATGTGCCATATTCCTCACTCATCTTGACTGGTCTGGAGCTTGCCAGGCCTTCCCTCCTACTTACCAGCCCAGGGACCATTTCTAGCTAGTGGTCTGCTAGGGGGCTGGCTTCCCACAGTCCCCTCTGCTGGGACCCAAGAGCTCTCCAGCTCTTGGGGCATTGGGTGGAGGAGGAGGATGGACAAGGAGAAAGAGCCGGGCTGGGACTAGGGTAGGATGAGCGAGATGCCTAGGACACGAAATAGAAGGAACCCTCCATCTTGGTAGGTTCTCACAAGTGCAGGGCCCCCTTCTGTTTCGCTCCTTCGACCCAGTTCTTACATAGACCAAGAGACTAGACTGCCCCTCACCACCTAGGGGCTGGCCCCTCCTGCGGCCATAATCCTATCCTCCCCAGCTTTATTTTCCTCCATCGCACTGATGACCACTGACAAACCATGTTTTTTATTCCTTTATTTATTTGTGGTCCTCCCCAAACAGGTAAACTCCACAAGGGCAAAAATCTGTGTCTTTCGTTCACTCTGTAGCCCCCAGGACCAGGAACACTGTTCCAGTGCTTTGTAAGTACTTGATCAATATTTGTTGAAGGAATGAAAAATACATCTGCCATCCTCACCCCCAAACACACACACACACACACACACACACACACATGCCTCTACCCAGGCCAAATTTCTGGCTGTCATCTATTTCCTGCTAAAATGATAACAATTGTGGTGTTAGCTGATAATGAATTTAAGATACTTTATAGAGGTCTTAATAGAGGCATTTTATAAGGGAGGCTTTTAGAAATGATTAAAAACATCTTTCATGAAGCAAGGGGGTGAAGTTCTAATGGTTGAATAATAAGCAGGGCCCCTTGCCCACCCCAGCCAGAGCGTCTCACATCATATCAGCCCACAGAAGTGAGTCAGGCCCCCCAAATCACATAGCCGCCAGGCTTACCCCCCACCACCACCACCCATACCTAGGGAAGCTATATCCGCTGTCCTAACTATTGAAATCCCCTGTCTGCCCCCCTTTCCCAGCCTGGCCTCTCCAAATAAGGACTCGTTTCATCTCTGGACCAAAAGTCTACCTGGGTTTCCGGGGCCGTGAGCCGGAGCAGCCACTGCTTTCCAGAGCAGCGGTTCTAAGCGTGACCCAGTCCTCAGTGCCCGGAGGTGCCTTGGTATTTCAGAACCTCAGGTTGGCATCACTCACAGCAAAGGACAGAATGATTATGATGAGGAAGGAGACCCTTCCCCAGAGGGACTGATAGCCAGGGGGTCAGTCAATAAAGCTGTCCTTACTGAATACCTCGTATGTGCAAAGTGCATACTTGGACTCCAGAAAAAGAAACGCCCCTGTGCCCCAAGCTCAGGACCATGTCTCATACCCCCAGAGCCCTCATCTGTTCTGGTTTGGCCCAGGAGCCAATAAAGAGACTAACTTGGAGGACCCCTGAAAACAAGGGAAGTCCTTCAGCTTGTCCCTCCATTTAGGAAGTTTCCCATGTGTGGGTGGTGTCTGAGCCTTCCCATCAGGGAACCCCAGTCTGCCGAACCAATTCCACCCCACCCCACCTTGGAGGGGCCCTCTTAATGTGGGTCAGTCCTGGGTCCCCTGCAGCAGCCCCAGCTTCTGGGGACAGGAGGAGGCCCTGAAGTCCAAGCTAAGTGCTAAGAGTGCCCAGAGAGGCCAGCAAAGAGCCTCAGGACATCCAGCATGTGACCGCATCGGGGTCCACATTCTCAGAAAAGCCCACCTGCCCAGCCTGATGGGGGCACACCTTGCACTGCTAGCACACTCGTGTGACCACACCCAGGTCTTGGACAGAGCCTAGCCTGGGGTAGGGTCAGCAGGAAGAGTTTCTCAGTGGTCCGGACAAGTCGGGGTGGTGGTGGGAAAGTGGCCTGGGGTGCCAGCCAGAACCACCGTCTTCTGCAGGGGCCAGGCAGCACCTAACAGGCCCTGGGGAATCCAAGTGCTGCCCGCCTGGCCTGTAAGTACAGCTCTGCCTTGCAGGTCTCCATTGATCTGCTGGAGATTCTGCCAGCTGGTCAGTTCTCCATCCCAGACATGACTTCCTCTGACTCAAATCCCCTCCACCTTGAGCCATCTATCATCTATCCACCAGTTTTATCAGCTGGAAGGGGCAGCTTCTAAAAGGAACCTGGGCCCACTGACAGGCACCTGGTCAACTGCCCACATCTACTGAAGCCCCTCTCTGCCCTGAGGCCTTTATGGTGGGCCTGGCTATTCACATGGCCTGGTGAGCCCCAGAGGGAGCTGACCAACCTAAAAACAGGTGGGCCTAGGAATTCTCTATGCCCCGTCCCCTCAGCAGCCTACGCTGCATCCTATTCCCACTGCCCTCAGTCCAACGCCAACCATTCAGATGACCCTAGAGTTACGAGCTGATAAGAATTTAGGTGCTTGCTTGCTGGATTAGTCAGCCAAAGGGGTGCTGATGCAAAATACCAGAAATCTGTTGGCTTTTATAAAGGGTATTTATTTGGGGTAGAAGCTTACAGTTACCAGGCCATAAAGCGTAAGTTACTTTCCTCACCAAAGTCTGTCACCGCATGTTGGAGCAAAATGGCTGCCAACGTCTGTGAGGGTTCAGGCTTCCTGGGTTCCTCTCTTCCCGGGGCTTGCCTCTCTCCAGGCTCAGCCCCTCTGCTAGCTCCACAAGGCCAGCTGTAGACTATCAGACAAACGGCTTATTTCCCTTCCCAGGGCCTTTTCTCTTTCCTCATGACCAAGCTCCCCTGTGTGCTTACTTCCTGGGGCTCCAGCTCAAAAAGTCCAAACTCCCCTCTCTGTGGTGCAGTTTCTCTGTGAGCCCTGCCCCCTTGGTGGGCAGGGATGCAAAGTCCTATTGACATGGCCCAATCAAAGCCTTAACCATTATTTAATCAAGTAAAAGTTAAACCTCTGAATCTAATACACGCTAATACACCCAGAGGAAAAGACCAGTTTACAAACATAATCCAATATCTATTTTTGGAATTCATCAATAATGCCAAACTGCTACACTTGCCATAGGGGACTCTGGAAGATAATAATGGCTTCTGATTGCACAGAGGGACACAAGTTCCACTAGCTTTCCCACAGTCTTATTTAAGCCAGCTCCCTGAGGTTGACGGGCAGCACTAAGCTTTTCTTACCGATGAGAAAATGGAAGATTGCAGAAGTGAAATCATTTACCCAAAGCAGAGCCGTTCTCAGGTGCAGAGTCCCTGGAGCTAGTTCTCTTTCCACCACCACACGGCCTCTTGAGAGTCTTCAAGTCACAAAGGAATGAGCCTCCTAGAGGGCATCTCACCAACTCTAACAAGTGGTAGTGGCAAGCAGCCCCGTGCCCCCTGTACTGCACAGGCCGCTGTGGTGTGCTGGTGAGGGCTGGACTGGGTCCCAGCATAGCCCTTATAAGCCTGGGGAACTGGGGACCAGTCATCGAGTCTCTGACCTTCAGGTTTCCCATCTGAAAACTTCAAATAACACCCGCTGTTTTTTTGTTTTGTTTTGTTTTTTGTTTTAGGTACCAGGACCTCACATGTGGGAAGCTGGTGCTCAACCACTGAGCCACATCAGCTCCCCCGAGATGGCTTTCTCGGTTGTTTGTTTGTTATTTGTTTTTGTTTTAGGAGGCATCAGGAACCAAACCCAGGACCTTCCATGTGTGAAGCAGGCACTCAACCACTTGAGCCACATCCCCTCCCATCACCCGCTGTTTTGAAAAGAGCAGATGTGACTGGATGGGTTCTCTGGATCCCGGGACCCCCAGGGCAGTCCCCATGCCCTGAGGGCTTGCAACGGCATGAGGCTCTGTGACAAAGCTGCCATCGCAGCTAGTTGAGACTTCCATAAACTAAAACTGCTGTCTCCCTCTCCCCTGGAACAGAGACCTCCATGCTCAAGACTCCCTTGGTGAGCAGACCAAAGAGGAGCTGGGACTATGCCTCTGGGGAAAAACAAGGAAGAAAGCTGCTTGAAGCAGGAAAGGGTTCCCGTCAGGGATGATTTGGACTGGGAGAACAGACACTCCCGGTAGCAGAGAGAGAGTGATCCCAGGCATGGCCTTGAGAGGGAGAAGAGGCCTGGGGGCTGAGGGGCGCCAAAGACAGCTTCCAAGGAAGGATGAAGCAGCATTTCACAGCCATTTTCAGGCACCTGCTAAGGAAGGAGCCCAGTCCAGGAAAAGTTCCCCCCAGGTGTTGGTGGATGTCCCCAGGTGCTGGCTGGCTGTCTTCCAGCACCGATGCCCCCTCCTCTAAGCCCACCATGTCTACAAGGCACTCCTATGTCTTCACTTCTGCCAGCCACTGCCGTGTCCACAGAGGTTTCTGAGCCCACTGGGCCCCAGAACTCCCAGAACTCCTGGGAACTACAGATAGTGCTTGGCATTCTGCAGCAAAGTGAGGAAACTCTTCCTTTTCTATTTCAACCTCAACTAGAAGAATGCCCAAATGTGCAACTCATTGCCAAAAAGCCTTGAGAGTTCTAAGTGAGAGGGTTCTCAATCTTTGTGGGGGCTGAGAGACACGTCCTAGACAGAGATACTGGGCCATGGCTCCACCATGGTCTGCATGACCGGCGCCCCCTGGACTTGTGCAGAGCAAGCCTGTGCCGCCATCCACGGTAGCCCTGTGAACACCATACCATCTCCAAAGCACCCTATCGCTCTGGCAACTCACATTTTATTTCTTGGTAAAGCTTATCGTGCTTGTATGAGCCTTCATAGTGAATGGTGACCCTCAGAGTCGTTCAGTGCTCAACCTGCACAACCGTGCACAGAGATCCCAAAATGCTGTCTCCTTCCTTTAGGATAAGCTCTCTCCCAGGAAGCTCCTCTGTCCCTTGAACTACTAAACCCACTACCATTTCTCCAGACATGTCTGAATTCCAGTGGTGGGCACAGCTTAAGTTGACCTGAGGTCCCCAATATATGTTGAAGTTAAGACTCCCACTTGGCAAAGTCACTTCTGTTGCCTTGCGGAACTGGTAATTTCCCCCAAGCAAAGGAATGTAGAGTTACTGGGCACTTTGGAAGGCTTCTAACCCTAATACTTCTTGCAACTATATCATTTTGCAGATGGGATAATATAGCCCAGAGAGGGGAAGAGACTGACCTGACCTCCCACAGCCAATTGTTGGCAGTGTGGGGATTATAGGCCCTAACTCAATTCTCTTTCCAGCATTCCATATTGTCCCTCCTCCCAGACATGTGGAGGTTAAGGGAACAGGATTGATAAACAAGCCAAGATGCCCCAAGCACAGTGCCCTCTTCACTGCTGGTCTCACCTGTCCTTACTTGTCCTCACCTGTCCTTACTTATCCTCACCTGTCCTTACCTGTCCTTACCTGTCCTCACCTGTCTTCACCATCAAAGGAAGAAGGGGCCTCTTTTTAAATGTGTTTATGTGCTAAGAAGCAGCTGTTTCGGCTGCTGGAAGTAGGCCCTGTGCTGGGCCAGCCGTGCTAGAAGGCAGGACCAGGAGGGCCCAGGCTGGATGTCAAGATCTGACAGAGGTCCCCACGGGGAGGTGGTCCAGACTCTGCCTTGGGTTCAGGCAGGGTTTGCCGGGCTTGGCTGCCGAAATGTCTGGGCTCTGCGGGTCGGCTCTTGCTTCCTGCCGGGCTCCCCTCTAGCCTCCTAGACCTTTGCACACAGAAGCCAACGGAGTGCTCTGCACCCAGTGCGGCCCAGGAGGGCCCACCCAGGTTGGCCACGTTCCCCTGATCCCCTCAACCCTGTCTCCAGCACCCACTCCCACCCCAAGAGACCAGCCAGATTCCCACTCCCTCCCAGCCGAGTGCTTGAGAAAACAAGGATTTTTCTCCCTGGTTTTCAGGCATAACCCCCAAGTTTCGGCCAACCCATTTCCCAGGCAACTTTGCAGCCCTGGAATCTGGCTCCAGGAACTGCTCTGCTTTTCACAAGCAGCGGCCTCTTGAGGACTTCTCTCTCCCTCTCTGACCACGCAAGATCATTTCATCCCCGCTACCCTCACCTCCCCCCTACCTCAGCCTCTTCTTGATTAACTCCTTCAGCCCACTGGGACTTCTAGCTCTTCGCCTGCCACCATCTCAGGTCATTCCTTCTTGTGTTCATGCCTTCCTGTTCAACCACCCCAATCTGCATCTCCCATCGCTGCTCCACCACTCCCTTACCTGTACTGGCCTCATGCATGCTCAGGATGAAGTCGTCCTTGTCTATATATGGAAGCAGGAATCTGGGCACCAGGGGCTGCTTTGAAGCTGCTGGCTGAGGAAGCTGCCCGTCGGGGATGAGCAAGGGGCCAGTGGGGTTGTAGTTATCAGAGGGAATGGGAAGAGAGCAGGACCCCAAAGCTTCCCATTCAGTGTGGATCGAGAGGTAACCAGCAGACAATAAACAGTTTGGATCTAAGCTGGCCCTTAATTAACCTGGGCAGGTGCTCAAGGACTTGCAGTGGTGACACTGAGGTAGGGAAGAAATCCTGGCTCAGAGCTAGTGGCCCTTTCAGGAAGGTAGGGGAATAGGGTAATCTCTCTCCTTTCCTCCTCTTCTAGCCACATAAAGGCTAAGAATTATCTCCCCGTGGATGTTGGAAAGCCCAACAGAAGGGGTTTGTCCCCTTGCATTAAGCACAACAGGAAACAAATGCTGGTAAAATGTACATGTCCCCGAAAGGACTTAAAAAATTAACTTGGCCTCAATTTCCTTAAGTGTAAAGCAAAGCCTTGCCTCGAAGGCCACTGCTGGCTCTGACATTCTGCTCCTTAAAGTCTCAGTGGTAAGGAATCTCTCAGCCCCTGGGTCACCCAAGAGAACCCTGACCTCTGGAGAAGTGGGGTGGAGTGGAGGGGATGGCAAAGGAAAGAAAGTGGAGTAGCAAGAGGAAGCAATTTGCCAATCCGTCATTCCACCCCGGGCGATGCCTGCTTAGGGTTGTGCTCTGGACCAGGTAGCCCCTTCTGTGGCTCCACCAGGCTGCCCAGCATCAGAGGCTCAGCGCCCAGCAGCCCCTCACTCCAGAAGGTTCCCCCACAGCAGGGCCAGCCCTGAGTAAAATGCCTTTTGGGGCAGGAAGGACATAAGAGATGTGGAAATGGGAAACCCTGGGTTCAATGACAGTTCCTACTAAAGGAGATGCTATTTAGCGCCTGTCCTTCCCACTCCCTCAGAGCCCCTGCCAACACACACACACACACACACACACACACACACTGCATTCAGTAAACCATCAGCCTACCTGTGGGGCATTTCCCATGAGCTCCACTCTATTTCAACAAGGGAAACTAGGGCTGAGAGGCCAATGTGGCTCATCCAAGCCTGCCCAGGCAGTCAGGAGTAGTTTTCCGGGTTTGGGCTCAGGTCTTGGCTTCACCAGGCTATGCGGCACCTGCAGGCATTGCTGCCAGGACTGCGTCACAGAGCTGACTTTGCAGAGGGGCAAAGCCACACCGAGAATCCTCATTGGTGTTCAGACTTTCTTCAGCCAGGCATCCCTTTGTTCAAACACCGCTCAGGGAGGTTCAACATATGAAAAAGACTAAAGCGGAACTCCTCCCGTGGCTGCTGGGCCAAGTGGTCAGGGAAGGCTTCTTGGAGGAGGTGGAATACCACTAGAGCCTAATGGGGGAGGCAGGGCCTTACACACAAAGGGATGCATGGTGTGAAGCTGCTGGGAGAGGGTGGCAGAATGAGCCTACTTTCCTCTGGGCAGCAGAGCGGACTTTGTGGAACTGACATGGAGGCCGAAACTTAAAAAAGAGTAGGAGTCACCCAGACTAAAAGTGGAGAGAAGAGCACTTCAGGCTGAAGGAAGAGCCTGTTCAAAGGCCCTGAGGTAGAGATGGGCTCAGTACCTTCTGGGAGCAGTGAAAAAGCTAGCACAGCAGCAGCATGGTGACAGAGAGGGTTGGAGAGGAATAAGGCTGAGCAGCAAGCAAGGAGAAGCCCAGGCAGGGCCTGTCCTTGTCTATGTCCACTGCATACATACCACAGCCTCATCTACACAGAGTTTCAGGGTTGGAGCCCCTGCCCCTGTCAGCAAAAATGGGTCCCTCTTACCTGGGAGAAGCAGAGAACTTGACATCTGCACCGTCTCTTGAGATCCCTGGAACAAGGTTGAGCCCAACTCTTCTTGGGACAGAGAATTTAACCCTGTATCCTTAGAGTCAGCAGATTCACAGGGGCAGTGGGGTCACCGACTCTTGCCAATAAAAACCCAGGATACCCAGTTAAATGTTTCAGATATACAATGGCTAGTCTTTAGGATAAGTATATCCCATACTTACACTAAGTATGTCCCTATTTGGGACGTACTTATCCTAAAAATTATTCGTTGCTTATCAAAAATTCACATTTAACTGGGAGTACGGTAATTATATCTGGTAATCCTGTTCCCTACGCACAATAATAATTTGACACCCCATCAAAGGAGACTCTTTAAATATTTGTTCATCACTTACTCGCAGCGGGTGCGCCACACATTCTACGAGAGCTGGGTGAAGGCGCCCCCAGTGGCCATCTGCAGCTCATCCGCCAGCGTGCGCATCGAGGAAGCTCTGGCCCCACACTTTGCGTCTCCTGCTCAGCAGACAGAGCCCTGCTTCAACCAGATCATTGCCCGCCCCATGCCTTTCTGGGTGTCTCCCCCATCCTCCCCAACCCCACTCCACCTCGAGTGGTTTAGGAAAGTATTCGTAATGACCCTTCTCTATGCAAACAGTGCTCCCTCCGAGGAAGGGCTGATGAACACAAATTTCTCAGCTTGTGGCATGCCCAATGATAGTTTAGTGCCCTGGGTGACTGCCAAGCTGCTCACCCCCTGCCAGCCTGCTCTGCAGGCAGCAGGGCCAAGGTCTGTCTTGCCCTCCTGGCTCGTCTCCCCCTATTTCCCCTAGAATGTGAGTCCACATTGGCCAGCCCAAGTCATGGCTGTCCTCTGGGTGTCTGTGGGTCCCCCACTCAGCCTGCCACAGCCCTCTCCTCCTCTCACTGGACCCTCCATGGACCAAAACAATGGAGCTCCCAGGCTTGTCTTTATCAAACCCACGTGTCCCGTTGAGTGCCACTCTTCACCTTCAGTCCCTGCTCCCTGCTGTGGAAACTGCCTGCCTCTAGGAAGGTCTTTTTCACAGCCATTTGCTCTAGGCCCCTCTGGTGATTACCCTCCCCAGGGTACTTGCATCATGAAAGAGGACTGCTGGGAGAAGGGAGGGCGAGTCCCAAACGCTAAGGGTGAGATATGTGACATCAGCAGGGGCAAGTATTTCTGGACTAAAAATCCTCCCAGGGCTGCCTAGATCAAGCTACGTTGGGGAGCACCTGTGTCCCCTCCAAGGAAAGCTGGCCTCCTTTATTCTTTCAATCAACAAATAGTTGACCATGTCTCCCTTCTGCCAGGCATCGTGTTAGGTGCTGGGGATATAACGATGGATCAGGTAAAGAATGAATCCTGTGCTTAGGAGGCTGACAGTCTAGGAGGAGAGATGATGAACCTCCTTTGGGATGTTCTCTTGGCTCCTTTCTGTTCACCTCCTCCCCAGCTTCCTCCTCTCAGAACTATTATCACTCTCACAGTCCCTCTTGCTGTCTGCAGGGCTGCAGCCCCCAGGGTCTGTCTTGATTACACCAGTTAGCGAGCCATGCCAACAGGAGTACCAGGTGCTCCCATCCCACAAGAAGTTTGCCCACCCGCAGCCTGGTTGGCTGGCTGCCAGACCCTGAGTGGCTGCAGCAGCTCAGATGAGAGGAGAGAGTTTCCCCCTGTGGCTCCCAGTTCTCCAGCCTTGCCTCAAGTCAAAGGCTTTATATTCTATGAAGTGGCTTCCTTTCCCAGCTCCCCCATCTCTGGGCTTAATAGGGCCTAAGAGGGCAGGTAAGCCCTGCTCTGCCCAGGTGTGCAAATTAGTCCCAGCTAGGACCATCCATCCAGCAACTTAGAGAAGATAATGTTCTCTCCATATTTCTGCTTTTCTTTCTTCCTATCAAAATCCTTTGTCTTGGAGTGGATGTGGCTCAAGCAGTTGGGCACCCACTTCCCACATGGGCGGTCCCAGGTTCGGTTTCCAGTGCCTCCTAAAGAAGATGAGCAGATGCAACGCGCTGATGCAATGGGCTGATGCAACGAGCAGAGAAAAGTTGTGGCCCAATGGTTGGGTGCCTGCCTCCCACGTTGGGAGGTTCCAGGTTCAGTTCCCAGTGCCTCCTAAAGAAGACGAGCAGACACAATGAGCAGATAATGAGCAGACACAACAAGCAGAAACAATGAGCAGGCACAGCAAGCAGACAGATGAGCGAGGCATCTGGGGGCGGGGGGGAATACTCGCTCTCCTTCCCAACCAAGTTCTCCCATCTCCATAAGGCCTAAGTTCACCAACCCCCAAAGATAAGTGTCTTCTTCATTGGTAAAATAGGGGTGCCTTGCCTTGCCTGCCTCCCAGGGCTATTGGGACGAGGAAACGAGAACACAGAGAATAAGGGAGCTCTTGGTGTGTGCCAGGCACCATTCTAGGAGCTTAGCATTTATTCACTCATTTAATCTACACAACGAGCCTATGAGAAGCTTCATTTTACAGATGTGGAAACAGATACACAGAGAGGATGCCAAAGACATCGAGCACCAGAATATGAACCCAGGAAATCAGGCTACAGAGTCTGTGTGCCTAACCAACTTTGCTAAACTGCCCACAAAGCGGTTTATAAACAATGAAGTGCTGTACAAACGTGACGTTACTATGGTCCCCTCGCTCCCTCCCACTCCACCATCCACCCCCCTACACACACACACACACCTCTGATCAGACACTTGAAAGCTCCAGGCTGACCCTGCCCGGAGGTTCAGATGCCAGAATTGCTTAACCCAGCTCTGAAACACCATCTTCCCCCACAAATCACTCAGAACCCAGAGCGTCTTCATCCCTCTCCCCACCAGCCACCTCTGGCCCAGGATCTGGGAACTAGGGTCAAGAAGGGGACTGCAGAGGCAGGAGGGAGGCCAAGAGGAAAGCACCTGGAGACGGAGGGGCTCTGCTCTGCACTGACCAGCGTCAGATCCACCGGGGCAGTGAGAGCCGGAACAGGGCAGAGAGGCCCAGCCCCCCTGCCCGGGAGAAGCCAGCCTGATTCCCAGTGGGAATCCTGAGGCCCCTCATTCCTCTACCTCCTCCTCCCAAGTCACTGAAGCTCCCTTCCCCTTGCTTTTCTCTAGCCCTGCCCTGTCTGAGGTCTCCAGCTGCCCTGGTTGATTTTATAAATAGCCCTTGCAGGATGTGGGCACCCTGGCAAACAGAATCGTCACCCAAGAGGCAGGGAACTGGTTAGTATCACAGCTGAAAGGTGATAGCAGCTCAAGTGTGGTCATCAGGAAGGAGTCCCAGGAAGCAGAGGCCCAAGCAATCTGGAACGCTTGTATATTCTGAAGCCCCAACATAGGGGCTCACCAGGGCGCCCCTGGCCACCCCCATCCTGTGAATGGACTTATGAGACTGATCACAGGCCAACACACACACACAACTTATACACACTCTGGGAAAGTAAAATCCAAGAGGAAGCAGGAGAGACAGAACAGAAAAAGAAACCAGAAGCATAGAGACACTTGCGTTTGCACATACACAATTACATGCCACCTAGGGGCTGTGCACAAGTCTCTGCTGAATGCCAGCCAAGAAGCCATGCTTGCCTGCCCTCACGTCACTTCTACATGCTCATTAGCGAATCGAGGCAGTTTATAAGTGTCTTGGATCAGCAAAGCTTCTTATGGTACCAACAGCTGCCAGGCAGCCTACCCTGGAGCAGAGAGACCCTTTCTTGGTGGAATTGCCGCTTGACCTTACGTAGTCCTGTCCCCTTTGAAACCCATCTGTTCCTTCTCCTGTGAGCTTGCCCCTTGAGGGCTTGGGTGACAGAGAAACACTTCAAGGAGGGCTTCTACCTCTGAGTTTATGTTTGAGGACATTGATCTCTAAAGTGAGCCCCTTCATTAATTCATTCGGAAACTCTCCGGCACACCCACTCCGCATAATGCACTCCACAAGGGCAGAGGGTAAGCCTGTTGTTTGCCCAGCGTCCTCAGCTACTAGCTGGTACTATACATAGGAGGTGCTCCATGGCGTTCGATGAATGAATGAATGAATGAAGTGCGTGTCGTAGGTGGCACGAGTGAAGTAGAGGCTGGTTGTGATTGCGCTGACACTGTTTTCTGTGGAATGCACTCTTGACAGCCTGGTCAGCATTTCCTTAAGGACTCCTCCCAAGGACTTTCATTACCCCTCCCCACTTCCTCAAATTCTCTACTTCCCCTGGCCCCCTTTCCCTCCCCTCACCTTCCCCGGGGCCCCAATCTGCCACTTCCCCTTGTGAGGCAAAGTGAGCATCTGAAAGAAAGAACTTAGAAGTCCTTGGATCTTAAGGGCGAAGCCAGAGGGGATGAGGAGTGATTTTCAGCTTGGGATCCCTCACCTCCTAAAGGCAGAGTCCAGGAGTCTGATGGGGCACGCTCTAAAATGCAGATTCCTGAAATTATCCTCAGTTCCTTCAGGGAGTAAATAATTAGGTTTCTTCCTTGAAGGCCAAGCCCCGGAGCCTAACAGCGACTGAGCCCCCCCATGGCTTTTCCACGGGGTCACACTGCCCCCTGCTGGGCTGAGCCAGGATGTCCCCTGGACTGCTGCCTGATAGAAACTAGCCATTAAAAAAAAAAAAAAAAAAAAAATTCAGTAGCTTCGCTACCCTACTCACCCCACACCACCCCTGCACCCTGCACCCTGCCCAGAAGGGAAAGACCCAAACTCTTAGAGGCCTTAGCGCCTCCTGCCTCCAGCATATTCCAAGGCTGGGACTGGACGGTGCCAGCAGGAGCAGTCCTTTGGCGGGGTCATGGGGAGACCTGTCACCCACTACCTTAACTGAGTGCTCACCTGTTGCCTCAAATTCCTTCAATAAAGGTGAGTCATAGAGCTGGATTGCAAACACACCTGGAGGCTGACTTCAATACATACGTCGAAATCTCATTTCCCTCCCAAACGCTACAGCCCCTTTCCCAGCCCCTTTCAGGAACCTCTAGCTAAATCTATTACACCACGGGAAACTCAACATCTCAGAAACTAAGCTCATCTTGTTCTCAAAACCTGAGTTTCTCTAGATGCCCTTCTGTCTCTGTGTTCCACAACGTGGCTCCAGGATCGGCAGGTGCTGTCTCTAGAACGTCTTCTGAATCCACTGCCTCTTGTGAATTTCCCCTTTCAATTCAGCCCCCTACCCCAACCCACCCCTAGATGGTCTTCCACAGGGCTGTCGCCCTAACAGCCAGCTCTTTGGGGACTCACTGTTCAAAAGCCTTAAGTTGGGAAGCGGCTGTGGCTCAATCAGTAGGACTCCCGTTTACCATATGCCTCCTGGTGAAGGCAAGCCCGCCCGCATGGCGTGGTTAGCTGACCCAGCGAGCACAAGCAGCAAGGGGGGGATAAATGAATAAATAAATAAAATCTTTAAAAAAAAAAAAGCCTTAAGTCATTCCTCCTTCCTCTCTAATGAGGTTCGTATCACTCCATAATGTGGTCTGTGTCTGTCTCTTCCACTAGATCGCCACATGTTCCCTCCACTCTGAGTGTGGGACTGTTTCTTGAACACATACCTCAGTACCATGCTACTTTCACTTCAAAACAGCCGTATTCCTCATCAAATTCATTCCCACCCTCGAAGGTCCACCTGAAGTGCCACCTTCGATATGACGCCTCACTTGGTCCCCGCAACTGCATTATCTCCCCTGAACCCCAGGGCCCTGTGGCATTCGGATGGCCCTCTTGTGCTGGACGTGTGTGCCTCTGCCTCATTCCCCTCTGAGCTGGGAGCATCCTGAAGTCAAGGGAAATCTCTACCATCAGTGTTCCATCTTATTTGCTGATTGGCTGATATCGGGAATTTATTGCCATGTCTTTCCATGAAAGCAGATTTGATGAGGGAGAGAGCACAGAACCTGAATCACAGAGGGTATAAGCCTGGGGTTCTTAACCTTTTTTGTTCCATGGACCCCTTTGCCAGTCAGGTGAAATGAATACTACTGTAATTTATTTATTGAATACATTCATAAGTGAAGGAAACTCTAGATTCCAGTTAGAGGTCAGAGAAAATAAAGATAATAAATTGATTTTTTTTTTCCAATTCAAGCTTACAGACCCCCTGAAATTAAGAACCCCTGATATAAAGGGAGCTGGGAACCGCTGGGCATACAGAGAGTTCTAGAGGCCACGTGGTACAACCCCCTCCCTTGACTTGCCCAGGGCCACACAGCTGGTTAGTGACTGTAAACTACTTAGTTCCTTATCTAAGAGGCTCAGAAAGTGCCAACTCTTTCCTTTCTTCCAGTCCAGCTTTTCCTCCTCCGCCCAGAACTTCCCCACCACTTTCCTGGTGTTGATCCCAGCTGTACTTGCGAAGGGCAAAGGGGGCTTGCATGTGTTTCCCACGGCGCTCTGACTTGCATGGACCCCTGACTCTGGCTAGATGCTGGAGAGTCAGCAGAGGCGCAGGTGGGACCCATGCTGGGACAGGTGGTCCACTGGGGCACCCCTCCCCGCCCCCACAGCAGCCGTGCCACGCACAAAACAATTTCAGAAATGTTTAATGCCACAGAGAAGTCTGAGACGCACAGCAAGTTGCAGGCCTGCTCCTGGGTGCCTGGACCCCTGGGCGGTCCCCTCAAGGGGCCAGTAGCAGGCAGCTAAGGAACCAGGGTGCTTTGCTGACATCCTTTTGTCCTCTGTCCTAAATGCCCCAGGCTTTAGGCCAGGGAGGGTGGGGAGAAAGAGAAGGAAGTGGAAAAGGGAGTGGGAGGAGGGTGGGTGTCTCCAGGGCACCCTTCCTGCTTTGGATGGTGACTCACCCGAGCAGGCCCTAGGAGGGACAGTGCAGCAGGCCACACTGAGGCAGGCCGAGCCCGGGATTCCAGAAGGAGGTGGGGAAGGGCGGGGGTCTTTGGAAGAGCCACCGGCAGAAGCTAGAAGGAGAGGCAGCTCCCCCCTCCTCCTCACCAGCCTCCTGAGTCCCCTCCTCCATTGTCCCCAGGACCGCTTCAGCACTGTCACTTGGTGGGACCCACATCTCTACCCTCCCATCACTTGGGGACTTTCTTAAGGACAACATTGTCATATTCGGCTCCCTGGGCCCAGCCAGAGGCAGAGAAGTCCTGCCCAGCCGGGGAGACCTGCTGGAGGCCACTGGGGTCCCTGACTTCTTCGGCTGTGGCATGCCTTCTCCACGCCTCACCCTGGGGCTCCTGCGGACTGTCATACAGGGACAGAGCGGCTACTCCCTCAGGCTCGTCGTATATGTGGTCGGGCCGAGGGGGCAGGTGGTCCTCAATGCTGTCGTACAGAGGGTCGGCCGGGGGCTGGGGGGACACCGCCAGGATGGCCCTGAAGCTCTTGCCCAGGGCACAGGCCACCGCATCAAAGGGCACGGCGTATTCCCCCTCTGGGCCCCGAGCTCGCGGGGCGGGCACCGGTGTAGTGGGCGACGGCGGCGGCAGTGAGTCGTGGGGCCGGGCATAGGGGCTTTCTGGCCAGGGCAGCACCGTGGGGGCCGTGGCAGGTTGGATCTGGGGCCCAGGCGAGGCAGCGTTCTTCTGGGCAGATATGGCCTCTTCCAGCGCCAAGAAGATCTCGTTGCCTTGCCGGGTTTCGAACTCAAAGTTGCCCTCCCCGGAGACACAGCGCCGCCCTGCCTCAAAGGAAAAGGTGACCTGGGCCAAGGAGGACAGGGAGGTGACTGGCCTGGCCACTGTGCAGGGGGTGCTTCTTCTAGACTCCAACCCCCTCCCGCTACTTCCACTGGGAGCTGTCTTCTCCCCCAGCTCTTCTCTCCTCCCTGCCTCCCTCTGTGTTTTCTTCTTACATGCAAAGATTTCCTTCTCTCACCTCCCTTCTCTCCCTTCCTTCTCCTTCCCATCCATTCAAGCATGAGGCTTGGCCTGCAGTTCATCCTCACCTTCTCTCTTCCTCTGCTCGTTCTCTTTTCCTTCTCCCTCACCTCCGCTGTCTGTCTGTGCTCCCCTTCTCACACGGGTGCCTCTTCTTTGCTACCACGTTGTGTCAACTCCCCTGTTTCTCTCCCCATCACTTCCTGCAGCTTCTCCTCTGCCAGCCTTAATCTCCATCTTCCTCCTGCACCTCCTCCCATGCTCTCCTCCTAGCTCCTCCTTCCTCTCAACCTGCCCTGCTGCACCTCTCACCTTGTCCCGCCCAAAGCGCCGCAGAAACCTGTAGGGCCAGTCGTAGAGCAGGGTGCCGGGCTCAGGGCCACCCCACAGCTCCAGGGCACTGTCCCCAGCCCGCAGGGTGTAGCCGCCCCTGAGCCGGCACCTCTCACTGGCTTCAGTGGGTCTCATGACCACAGCAAACTCCTTTCGGGGGACCCCTGGGGAGGGAGGGGAGAGGAGATGGTGCTGAGTGTGCCAGGCATCTCTAGAAAAAGTGTTATCCATGTCCCTGTGATGCCCTCCCTGCCACCCCGCACCTGGATCTGGAAGGCTGAGCTGCTCTATAGGAGACTACACTCCCCAAAATGCCAGGTACCTCCACCCCATGCCTGAGCCCTAGCCACATCCACCCCAAGCCCCATAACCCACATCCTTCCTGCCCCTACTGCCAGAGCCACAGGCTTGTCTTCCCCGCCTGGGGCTCTCACCCTGAAACCTGCTACCTTCCCACTCCCTGCTGTCGCTGCTGCGGGTGAAGCCTGAGCCTGCCCTCCTGGCTGCCAGCCCACCCGCCCACTGCCAACACCACCTTGTCCCTCCACGGGGTGGAGCATGGATGGAATGCAGATGAATCACCTCCATTATGCCCACCAGCCCCCCAACACACCAAGGGCAAGAGAGAGAGCAAGAGCAGGAGGCTGCCTGATCAGCAAGAAGTCCCTTGCCACAGCCCATCCCAGAGAGCAAATAATTGTTCAGGACCCAAAGAGAGGGTTCAGGAGCAGCTGCCCTCTCCCACCAGCAGAGCTGGAGCAAGGAAGGTGGAGGCAGGGGGTGAAGCAAGGGCGACGGGCTGATACTCAAGGCAGGCCAGGCTCCCCCACCTTGAGCCACTCCCGGAAGTGATGGGGAAAGGCTGATAAGGGAGCTGGAGGGGGCTGGGGGCAACCACAAGGCAGGAAGCCTCAAGGCCATCAGCAGCTAGGCCTCAGCTTCTCCCAACCCCACCCTGGGGAGAGTGCCCAGGGAGAACCAGGCAGCACCCCCTCACCTGTGACAGCACCTCCTCACCTATGACAGCCCCCCTCTCACCTGTGGCAGTCCCTCTACCTGAGGCAGCCCCCCTTACCTATGGCAGTCCCTCCACCTGTGGCAGCCCCCCTCACCTGTGGCAGTCCCTCCACCTGAGGCAGCCTCCCTTACCTGTGGCAGTCCCTCCACGTGTGGCAGCCCCCTCACCTGTGGCAGTCCCTCTACCTGTGGTAGCCCCTATCACCTGTGGCAATCCCTCTATCTGTGGCAGCCTCCCTCACCTGTGGCAGTCCCTCCACCTGTGGCAGACCCCTCACCTGTGGCAGTCCCTCTATCTGTGGTAGCACCCCTCACCTGTGGCCGTGCTGCTGTACAGTTCGTTCTCCGCCATACAAGGCTGCCTGCTGTTGCCCGCTGTGCCCACCGGCCCGGAGAGCTCCTTCCTCTGCCCCTGGGGAGGACGCCAGGGTCTCACAACTACCATCACCCGTCCCACCCCCACCTCTGGCTTGCTGTCAGGGCACCCCTGGCCTCCTGCCCGTTTGTACCCAGGATCTGGTTCCCCCACCCAGGAGCCACCCCAGCACCCTGCCCTTGCTCCTGCTTGCCCATGGGCTACTCACAGGGAAGGCCAGGAGGCAGATGGCCCGCATCCAGTCGCCACGCTCAGCAGCGGGGGCTGCCAGCAGGCACGGGCGCTCCCGGGTCTCCAGGAGGAAGGCACTGGTGTCCCGGGGGCTGCTGGCCTCCCCGCCAGCCTCGGCCACCCGCAGGCAGTCACCGAGGCGGATGACCCTCCTGGCAGGCTTCTCCGGGCCCTCCTGGAGCTCCAGCCGGGCCGAGGTGCAGCCCGACTCTCCACAGAGCACAGCCCAGAACCGCCGCCATTTCTGAGCCCAAGTGCATGGGAAACGGGGTGTCAAGAGGGGGCCCCCAAGAGATGAAGGGCTTGTGATCAAAGGGGAGGAGAGGAACCAGCAACCTTAGGAGAGCGGTTGGGGCAGCCACACGGAGACGACAGAGGGAGAAAAAGGACACAAGAGACGCAAGGAGGCCGAGGAAATAAGAGGCGCTGCAGGAGTTAGCAAGCATAGGACAGCAGCCAGGAGCACCCAAGACCAGCCAGAGGGGCCTAGGATGGCCAGGGGTGCAACTGCCCAAGGCAGAGGGGTACACAGTAATGGGTCCGGGCCTCCACATGAATGCCAACCCCAAGAGATACTCATCAAGAGAGGAAAAGCCTGTGAGTCCCTGAGGCCCAGAGAAGGGAGGAGGGCTGAGCAGCTCAGACTTGAGTTCATCACTCTTGGTCTGTGTGGAGTTTCATGGAAGGGCCCTTTCTCCAGGAACTTCTCCTGACCCCTCTGAAGCTTTCTGCCTTATCCCTTGACAACTCGGACCTTGAGAGAAGAGCCCGGGTAGGGTTGGGTTGCAGGAAGAGGGACTTCCTCACTCAAGGAGGCCAGGAAAGGAGGTTGAACACACCACAAGTCAGCTCCCAGCGGCCCCAGCACAAGCTTCACACCAGCCAAACGCCTGCCACTTAGAAAGGGGGAAGGAACCACCGCTGTCCCAAATTGTCCCCACAGCTGGTCCTTCCACTTCCTTCCAAGTTGTCCCCAGGAGAAGAAGCCACCACAGAGCGAGAGTAGCAAGAGCTGAGTCAACACCCTCCTTTTCCCCCAGGAAGGCGAACTACCATCCGCAAAGAGCACATCTTAGGGTCTGGTTTGGGCAGCAGGCCTCTGCTAAGGAAAGAGCCCTCCAGAGGTTGAGCTCTGGGTCTAACCTGGTAGGTGGCCTAGACCCGACCATCCCATAAGCATTCCGGAACATTCAGGGCACTCCCCCTTTTCCCCAGGGATTTCTGGCTGCCCTACCCCTACCCCAGTCTCTTGGTCCTGCCGCAGCCCAGCTTTGCACCTACTTTTCCAAAAGTCTGCTGCTGCTGAAAGTACAGGAAGCCCTGCTTCACCACCACGTCTTCCATCTTCTACTCATCTCTGTGCCCCTGCACTTTGGCTCTCCCTCCACTCCTGCCCTCTTTTTCTCTCTGCCGTGTGTTCCCTCTTCTCTCAAGTTCATTTCCTCTCTGCCTAGAGTTTTCTGCACTATTCTAGTCTGCTCGATGACGACATACCGATAGGCCCTGTGGTTTTTTGTTGTGTGTATGTGCTTTTTTTTTTTTTTTTTTCTATGAGTAAGTTTCACACTTAAGCTTCCTGCATTTTCAGTGAGAAAGAGACAATTTACAAAAAGCCAAATTCCAGCTCATCGATGAGCAGCAACTTGAGTATAGAAGCTGGCATGGGGAGTCACCAAGAAAGAGCGGCTGATCCACTGGAACAAAGACCCAGAAACCAAACTAGACGGTAAAATTAATATTACAGCAAAGTGCCCCTATGCTCAAGCTCAAGCTTCGCAATACAGAGCTGGAAGAGACCTCAGAAATCGACCAGCCCAGCTCTCTAATTTAAAAATGCAGAAACTGAAGCTCAGAAAGAGCTGAGGAACTTGTTCAGGGTCACAGACCCAGGCAGCAAAACTAGATCCCAGGACTCTCAACTTAATAAAAGCTGAACCACACACACAGGGGCTGCACACAGGGGACACCGGAGACAGAGCCCGTGGGCACACCAACCGGACATCATTTCACACACGCAGAGGTGAAACTGTCTCGCTACACGGGAGCACTCCTTACCTCCAGGCAACAACACATTTACACCACCCCCTTGATTCTAGAAATATAAACGTCCCCACAGTGAAACGGGCTAAGCATTGAAGAAGGGACTTTCTCCCAAAAGCACATTTAAAACGTTGGATTTCACCATCCATCCAGCCTTCATGAGCATTGGAAAGACACTTGGGTTTCATCTAGAGATATTTTTAAGCTACAGCAGCAATCCCTCAAAATTTTTTTAAAAGCTTCATAGTTCTCCAAACAAAAGTGTTTCTTAGTTACCAAGCTTCCACGCACATACTTTCACTTGCCGCACTGTCCCTTGAAGAAGGTAGGGCAGACAGTAACACACCTGAAGTCACAAGTTAGTCAGGGGCAGAGGAGGAAGTAGAGCCCAGGGCTCCTGACCTTTGATTCAATGGCTTTTTTATTTTCAGGCCTCTACGTGGAATCCAGACTCCAGGCAAGAAGATGCACTACGTTGGGGAAATCCAGGCTCCCCGTAGAATATTTAACTTAGAGCCAGATGGGTTAAAAAAGCAAACTGGACGTAAGTATGGTGCAGAAATGTTGGGGGAAACTGA
Organism: Tolypeutes matacus; assembly: GCA_026826555.1. NCBI lineage: Eukaryota > Metazoa > Chordata > Mammalia > Cingulata > Chlamyphoridae > Tolypeutes > Tolypeutes matacus. The sequence goes on along the minus strand of JAKSZT010053830.1, from coordinate 2,250,987 downwards.
GAATTAGATCAACACTCCTGGGGTAACCCCAAGGTGCTTATAACCGGGCCAATTTCCTCTCCCACAGGGGTTCAGGCGCCCTGGTAAGGAAAACAGAGCATGGTACAGCTCAGACCTCCCACTGGGCATGCAATGTGCTGTTACCAAAGCAGCTTTAAAAGGTGAATATTATGAGCTCCGGGAGAAGAGGACTGAGTCACTCAGAACTCATTGCACTCAGCCCTGTGGTCTGGACTTGCACAGGTTGATCCAAAGATCAAGGGAGAACCTAGGATGTCGCTGTGGGAAAGGTGCATCTTGGAAAGTAGTTAAGAGTACGGAGATGGGACATGAGCCATTCCCTCTCTTGAGACCCCAGTATCAGCATCTCCTCTTGGAGCCAGAACAGAAAGGCTTTTAGGGCCACTCTGGGAGCTGCTAGGGCATTGCATTTCAGACTTTGGTGTGCACAATGGATCGCCTGAGGCTCCTGTTTAAAATGCATATTGTGATACAGAGGGTCTGGGGTGAGCCCTGAGAGGAGGATGCTGCTGGTTGGTGGCCCAGACAGGACTCAAAGGCAATAGAGGACTTACTCCGCCCCCACCACCCCTACCTTCCCAGGAAGTAAACTGAACACACTCCACTCCGAACCACAAGGGGGCACCCGAGCTCGCCAGATCAATTGAAAACTGTTTAAACCTGGAGGGCTGAGCCCTGGGTGTAGACCATACGCCTGTCCCAGGGGAAAGGTGTCCTCTTAGAACTCTCCTAGAGAAAAGAGCAGCAAGAGTGCACTAAGCACAATAGCCCTATAGTCAACCTTGCCTTAGCAGGACTTAGGAGACTGCAGTGAAAGGACTTACCCAAGTACCTGTGAGCAGGGGTCCAGAAGACATGGCTGCAAGGCTCAGCCGAGGCACAGATTTGGAGGCCCTTGGGATATGCAGACACCAACTTGGGGAGAGAAATCATCATGAAGGAAAGAGTTTGGCAGCCTGTATTGAAGCACAGGTGGGGTATGGTGTGCCCCTTGGGCTTCTCTTTGCTTTTACTGGAGAGCAAAGGGCACACCGAACCCCACCAAGACCTCAATAAAAGCCACTGGGACCCTTTTCTTAGATTTCTCTCAGGAGGAGTTAGGAATCACACAGACCAGAGACCACAATTCCAAGAGCTTTGCGGCTTTATATTTATTACTATTTCCCATAATGGTTAGAAACTAGATCCTTGGGGGACGGATGTGGCTCAAATGGTTGGGCGTCCATCTCCCATATGGAGGGACCCGGGTTCAATACCCGGGACCTCCCGGTAAAAAAAAAAAAAAAAAAAGAAACTAGATCCTTAACACAAAATGACTTGTGTTTAGGGGCAAAAAAGTAAGGAGCCAAAAGGACTACATCTCACTCCTCGGGCAGGCTTTGGTATTAGGTAAACCCCAAAAGATGTTCAGGTGGAGGCAGCTACCCAAGGGATAGCTCTGGGCACAAAACAGGAAAGAAGGTATAGGATGGGCAAAGAGCTGGTGTGGGCCTCAGAAGGATGGGGAACTGAGCAAAGAAATAAGTGTGCAGGGGTCCTGAAAGAGGTCATCCCTGTCCTCCCTCCCCCACAGTGGTTCCAGATTATGGGGGTAGAGGGGACAATACCAGTCTCTTGAGTTTTATCCCTCGCCCCTGCCCTTTCTCCACTAAGTAAAGTGAGAACCCAGTTTTGGAAACCCTCTGAGAGGAAGGGCCTAGAATATTATATAATAGTTATAATGTCCCTTAACATTGATGGCACTTGGAATAGTTTGCTTCTGTTCTCAATTGAGCTCCACGTGCACCCTAGAATGAGACTGAGACATAAAGAAGTAAATTCATTCAACAATTATTCTTTGAACATCTACTCTGTGCTGCGGTACTAGGGATACAACATAAACAAGACAGATAGAATTCAAGTTTTCACTGCATCTACTTTCTAGCTGGAGAGTCAAACAATGAAAAGAGTAAAAATATCAGATATAGAGTGATCAGTGCTCTGAGTGTGATATCGATAGCATTAAGGGATGAGTTTCATTAGGGTGGTAAAGAGAGGATTCCTTGAGGAGTTATCAATGAAGCTGAGGAGTCAATGACAGAAAAGAACAGCCACTGAAAGATCGGCGGGAGAAGCATTGCAGGCAAAGTTACAGCAAGTGCAAAGGGCCTGGAGCAGGAACACCGGAGATGGGCTTGAGGAACCACATGTAGGCCAGAGTGCCCAGAGCATTGTGAGCAAGAGGGGTATGGTAGAGATGGGATCAGAGCACATGGTCTCTTAGGACACACAAAGATTTGGAATGCATTCTAAGTACAATGGAAGGTCACTAAAGGATTTTAAGCAGGGGAGTAAATGATCTCATTTATGACTTTAAAAGAATGTCCTGCAGCTTTTTGGAAAATGGATTATCAAGGGTCAAGGGAAGAAACAGGGAAGTTAGTTAGCAATCTATTGCCAGAGCTCAGGAGAAATGTGGTGGTGGTACCATCCAAGCAGTGGAGATGAGAAGTAGAGAGATTTCGGTATTTTTAGAGATAGATTCTATAGGACTTGTAGGTAGATTGGATGTGGGGGCTAATGAGATATAAGGAATCAAGATAACGCCCAGTGTTTTAGTTTGAGCAACTGGGTAAATGGTGTAGCCCTTTACTGAGACGGGGAAGACAGAGGGAATGGACAGAGTTTTTAGTCTGGCCTGCCAAGGAGCTGTTATCTTTACCCAATCACACAAGCAGGGAATCCTAAGACTGCCATTGCAATTGGGACTCCAAGAATATAGCTGTAATGTCAAAATCAGGAGCCCCTTAACCCCACCACTCCTGCCTTCCTACCTTCATAGAGGACCCTGGAAGGTTGCTGTCCCCAAACCCCAATATCTCAACAGCTAAGTTTCCCAAAAGCAACAGTTGAAGGATCTGCCTCACTTCTGCATCCTAAATATTCTCTGGGTGAATCTAATTGGCAGAGCTTAACCTGCATACAGAACCCTTGCTGCAAGAAAGTCTGGGTAATGTAGTTTGACATTTTCTACCTCTTCAAACTAGGAAGACACATTAGGACAAGGAGGGAGGTTGAAATGAATGCTGAGTGCTAGTCCACTTCATCCACCATATAGAGTGTGTAATTCACTATCATCATCATTTCCATCAGAAGCGGTAACCCCAAGTCACTACAGATTTTTTTTTTTTAAAGATTTTATTTACTTATTCATTTATCCCCCCCTTGCTGCTTGTGCTTGCTGGGGCTTGCCTTCAACAGGAGGCCCCGGGAACCGAACCCAGGGCCTCCCATATGGTAAACGGGAGCCCTACTGATTGAGCCACAGCCGCTTCCCACTACAGATTTTTTTAAAAAGCCAATACTCTCGGAATCCAGCTAAGACCTAATTGGGAAGTCTTAAATGGAAGCCACAGTGGAATCCAATGGAAAACAGGAACCAGCAATATCTAACACAGATAATTCCTGGTGGGAAAGACAGGAATTGGTCTCAGTAGGCACAGACCCACCTCATCTGACCCAAAGGAATGGCTTTCTCAGAGACTTAGCCCGGGGGGTCCAACTATCCCTTATCTCCCCCACTCCACCCCTGCCTTCCCCAACGTCTCCGACCATCTGTCCTCTCTCAGAGGGCAGCCTAAAGCACTGCTTAAGATAACCATCTATGGAGGAAGACTAGAACTAGGCCTTCTGTATGTTTGAACCATCATCACCATTTGGTAGCTACTTCCAAGAATGTTTACGGAGGAGAAAAGGACAGCAGTGAAAACAAGATCACTCTTAGGGTTGCTGGTGAAGCCCTTGTCCATTAGAGCAGAAAGCTAGAGAGACACGAATATATATTTCCCAATGAAAACGGTGTGTTGGAAAGTGAAGAGTAATGCAGGTATTCTGAGACAGGCTTCAACGCAGCGGGCACCTCCGAATATCCTTCCGGGTGTTCTCCCAACTGCGCGGCTGGAGGGGAGGGAGTTCACGGGCAGGTCAAGAAGAAAGCTCAGGAGAGCCGAAGAGCAGGTCCCGGCCCACACCCAGGAGCCCTCGCCACGCGGAAAAACGGAAGACCGAGCACGCTCTCCCTCCAGCCGCCCGCCTGAGGGAGCGAGCGCGGCCCCTTTAAGAACCATGTAAACAAAGCTTTGTTCCCCCAGCGCCCCCTCCCTCCGCTCCTCCGCGGCCCTCTCCCTCCTCCCATCCCGGCGTCTCCCGGCCGCTGACGTAGCCGCGCCTTTACGCCGTCCCAGCTGCGCTGCGCATTCCCAAACAGCTTCCGCGGCCGCCGGGGCCTGCGCAGCCGGGGAGCACTACGCTGCGAGCGTAGCGCGACGAGCCCCCAGCGCGCAGGCGCAGCGGCTACGGCAGCGGCGGCGGCGGCGGCCCCGGCCGAGGTGCGCGCTGGGGGGGAGGGGGGACCAGAGAGGAGCATGAATGGAGCAAAATGGCGGATCCTGTGCAGGTGAGGGGAGCAGCGGGGGGGTGGGGGTGGGGAGGGGGCGGCCACGGAGAGTGGGGAGTGGGAGACGCACGCGGCCCAAAGGGCTCGAGCCGACCCCAGGCTCGCCAGGCCCGCGCCGCCGCCACACGGGGCTCCCGGAGCCGCCGCCCGTCCCGCACCTCTGGGGCCTTTCCCGCCTCCCGGGCCGGGGGCCTCCTCCATCTCCTCCCACCGGGTCCCACGCCTCTCACGCGGGGATTGGGGGGCAGGAATCGGCGCCCGAGCGCGCACCGCCTGCATCGCTTATCAGTCACTGTCTACCCGCTGGGAGGGAGGTCTCCCCTAGTCTTCAGTGCACCCCCACCACCCCCCCAAAAAAAAAAACGAGAAGGGGAGGGAGCTCCCCTTGTAGAATCTGCTCTGAGGGGCCTTCCCCATTACGCCCGCCATCACTAAACAAATAACAAAAAGAAAACCTCCCACCGATAAACCTCGCTCTCCAGAGTCTTTGCCGCCGCGTTCCTCTTCACGTCCCGGATTAGGAGAGCTCACCCTCCTCCGGCATCCTCCCCCACCCCCCCAAAGATGCGCCCTTTACTCCCTCACTCCAAATTGCACCCCCCCAAAGGGCCGAGTTCCCCAGCCCTCCAAAATGTGTGCTCAGGCCTCGTCTCGCCGCCCCCCCCCCACCCCACTCCCCGTCCTCAGTGAGGGAGTTGAGCGCCCACACCTCCCGTGAAACGTGGGGCGGAGGGGGGTGTGGCTGAAAGACACGCAGTGTGAGGTGCAGATGTTGCTCTGGAGGGTCTTGATCAGGCTTCAGGACTGCCTCTGGTATGCTTTGGGCCCAGGCCACCTTTCCTCAATAACATGGCACAGGCCCTTGAAAGCGGCAGCCCGTACCAAAGCTAATAGTAGCTATCGGCGACGTGCAGGGCAATTTTTGCAAACTAGAGAAAGTTTTTTCTCTCTGTTCTTTAGAGCTGGTACTTTTTTTGACAGCTACTGATAAAAATCTGTTGTCAGGACGTTCGGATTTTCTAGGTATCTGTACAGGTTTTGTGATGTGGGAAGTAAAGTTTGGAGAAAATGAGAAGTCCTGCATTTATTTTACATCTTATGTAGCACCATTCCTCAAATAAGAGGAATCAGTTTATTCCTAATATGTCTACAAGAAGCTAGAGTGATGTGCCTTCTATCAATTTCTTGGATTAAGAGAGGAGGAGCTAAACAAAAGACTTAAAATTTTCAGGCCAGGGATCAGTAGAGTAAATCTTTGGAGAGTGAAGGGCAAGTTATCAGGACAGGATTATATCAAGAACTGTAACCACTGATGAAACACCACAAGATTTGTATTTTAAAGCCATTATCATGGCCTATTTAACAAGTAGCAGGAAAACTTGATACAGGATGATAATGATGATGATAATAGTGAAATACCTTGAGTTTTATAGCTGCCATTTCTAAGAAGCATGAAGGATTTTATGTAATTTCTTTTTAAATCTTCTATGAGTAGGTAGTCAAGAATTACTCCCTTCATTTTAAAGGAACAAACCAAAGCACAGGACTGATAAGGGATTTGCTTAAGGTAAGGCTAAGTGGACCAATGTCTTCTGACTTTAGGTCCAGTGCTCTTATCTAGTAAGAAAGAGAAAAACAGAAAAAAGGAACAGTATTCATGTGCATTCCTGAACATGCCTTGTATATGAATATACATAACTGTTCTGCCTCCTGTAGAGTCCCACATTTTGACCAAAAAGATTGTTGTACTTAACCAGAGGAAAGTCAAGCATCAAAACAATCTTCATAGCATTTTTGGCTCAAAGGAGGGTCTACCTTATTTTTTAGAGAGGTGATGTTTTTTTCTCACAAACCCCCCAATGAATTCACTTATTAACTTGTAAAATCAAAGAGAAACATGCCAGAAGCTGGTGGGAGCTTCAGGTGGGTCGTTGCTAGTTGAAAATTCTTGAACCAATCATTATGTCAACGGACACAGATGTTTCTCTATCTTCCCATGATGAAGATCAGGGATCTAAACTTATCTGAAAAGCTAGAGAGACACCATTTATCCCCATTGGAATGGCAGGTTTTGCAGCAGTTGTTGCATATGGATTATACACTAGGGAAATACTAAAATGTCCATTTACCTGATCCATATGCATGTGGCTTTGCTGTGGGAGCAGGGACTCTTGGTATGGGCTATTGCATATATTGGGAATATTGGGCAAAACCTAAACTTTAGAAGAAGAGATGATGGCTTGGTCTCGTTGGTGATATTTGCTTTAGTTACTGACACCTCAAATTGAGGTGACATATATATGCTGAAAATAAATGACTGGAGTAGATTCAGACAATAACATGGTATTTTGAGTATTGGCTTCCTTTCTTTCAGGCTTGATTTGCTTAGAGACCAAATTACTAGTGACTAGTTCACTCACTAACTAGATCATTCAGAGGTGTCAAGTTAGCACAAAAGAAACATGTCACCCAAATTCTCATGATAATGGTAAAACATATCTTAAACTCTTAGGTTGAAATTAAACAAGACAGCTGACCAAGCTGAAGTGCTTCCAGTTGCTACTTTGGTTGGTTGTTATGTGAGAGTGCTATTTACCCCAATTAATTTAAAAGTACGTGGAATATAACATTGTATGCCTCCCACAACTGAAAACATGTGTTAAAATCAAACCTAAAAGACATGATAACAGCTGTTTAAAAGTAGTATTTACTTAAGAATCACACTTATAAACATGAGACTAACTTAATTATGGATTCCAGTTTAGCTCTTTTGTAATTGCAAGATTATTTTGCTGTTATTAGAATAATTTTTAAATGTCTTCTTCAAATAGATGTATTTAAAGTGTTAATCCAAAAGCAAATGAGAACTTTAAATGTGTATAATGTGTTTATTTTCTCTGTAAGATTCACAAATGTTAAACAACACATTACCTGTATTAGAGGTAATTAGTGATTTATGAGCAAGTTGGTTTGGTCATACATTATACACAAACTTACTACATCCTACAGAATGTTTTGTTACACTTGTGAAATTCTCTTGCCTAACTGACTTTATATTTCATGGTGATAACATGGCAAATGTATTGTTATCAAAGTGAGTGAACACTTCAGGAAAAAAAAAAAAAAGAGGAACATGCCCATAAGTGTTTTGTTTTCTTTTCACTCTTTATTTATTTTTAAGAGATACAGTGTTACTCTAAATTGGTGGTCTTTAACAGAATAAGTTTGTGAGTCAATGTTTTCTCTTTAGATTGAATGAGGCATATTGCTTTTCTTTGTTAGCTCACACTAAGTTTTAGTATTGGATACTCGTAGACTTAAAGGTGGGACTTCGTTATAGCAGAAAACCTTTCTTTGAAAAAGCTATACCCTCCTCAGGGTGGAATGAATAAATAAATGAAATGACTAATGAAAGACAAGTCTGAAGTGCATTAGAGGGGAGGCGGACTTATCTCATAATACTGTTGGACTTTGAAGTTTATAAAGGAATCTATTATAGATTCAAGACAGTGATTATTTGAAAGTTGCATATGTAGTAGTACTAAATAGTTGAGTCATTTTGTATCTAGTACTTCCCTGAACCACCAGGGTGAGCAGTTTTAAGTGATACTAAGCAAGTCCCTTCTACCCATATGACCCAGATTGTTTCAGGCTGAAGTCCTGGGCATCTCTTTTAAGGATACATATTTTATGGAAGATTTTAAGTGCCATAAAAACTTCAGGAATGGAAAAATTATAATATTTGACTTAACTTTTAGCTCTGTTGATGAGTGGCCTTAAATGACTCCTTGATGTGAAGGGTTTCTTACTCTTGGTTTTAAGTGACCTTCTCTAACTCCTACTATAGGGATGTTGGTTTCAAAACATTAACTTAAAAAAAAAGTGTGTTTAATTAGCTTCAGTTGCCCATTTCCTCCCCCCCCCCTTTTTTTTAATCTAAAGTTAAATGAGGATAATAAGGATTCATTATCATTTGTTAGCCAATTATTGTAAAGAGATGGACACAACTCTTACTGACAGTAGTAATGAAAAAGATTAATAAGGATGAAGTGTTCCTATTGCTAGTTGGTGTTCAGGATCTTGAGAGGGAAAGGAACTAGGAAATTACATAAATGAAGGATAATTCTGGGTTTCGCTGTTGGCTTTATTATGTTGTTATGCTGGGCCTTCTACAGAATCTTAAAGTGTCTGCTGGGCTCTGCATTATGACTGTGTAATAACAGAAATACTATTTTCAAAAAAGCCATGTTTTGTTTTAGATTCTGTGTGCAGTAATTAAACGTTGACTTCCAGTTTAACTCTAGGAAGTCATGAATCATTACAGCTGGCAGGTTAAAATTTAACCAAGTACAAAAGTTTAGCCTGATTATAGCAAAATTGGTAGTTGTCTTTTCAATTTTTAAAGATGTACAAGAAAATGATCAGAGCTATGGGTGGTCCATTTTGAGAAGGGAGTTCTGTACAACTTTTTGAGAATTTCAAACAGAAAAAGCAGTGACTCTTGTAACCTTTTTTCAGTTGAACTAATACCAGAATGTTTAATGTGTGCTGGCCACAGTAGAGGCTTCAGAGGTGAGAAAGACACTGGAGCCAGTTTGCCGAAGTGTCAGATTCTGATGCTCTATTTGGGCAGTGTTTCAGAAGTACAAACATAGATAAAAGAACAAATAAGAAAGCCGATGACATTGATTTCAAAACATGCTACATTTGTGTTGGATGATACTAGAATAGCTACATCCCCTCACACACCCCCATTTGCCCTGTCTGTGGATTTAAACAAATAATCATGTCTTTATTTTTAAATATATTTATATGTACTCGATAACTCTGACTTTAGTATACTCTTAAGAGAAAAGTCTTTAGAAAAATTAAGGGCTATGTATATATGTTTATGGTGTCATTCAAACACATATGTAATAAAACACAAAATATGTTACTGTAATGGAATAATCTCTGATTTAAAGGGAGATAGTAGAAAGAAGCACTGAGAAAATCCCTGTTTTGTAGCTTACAGAGAAATTAGCTTCCGTTCGATTCAGAAGTTGATGTTCATAATCACCAGCTGTATTTTCTTTTTTCTTGGTTGGGTTTTGAAAGCAATATTGTACCACAGTCTTGAGAGGAGGGAAGCTTGCCAATTTAAACCAATAAGCTAATGTCTCTCTGTAGGTACAGCTACTGAGGTTACTTTGCTCACTTTAATATATGTAGGAGGACAGTGTTTAGAGATTGCATCATTTTTTAAGGACTTCTTTTTCATATTATGTAATGGTGTCAGCTTGGTATAAGTGACCCATCACTATTATTAGGGCTTTTAAAAGCTCCTCATTGAAATGTATCCCTTCAGAAAGGTGCAAAGATCCTAAGTGTTCAACTTGATAAATTTCCACAAAGTGACTGTTCCTTTTGTAACCAGCACCCAAATTAAGAAACATTATTAGTATTCCTAAGCTCTCCTGGTACCCTCCTAACTACCCAAAACTACCACTACCCCAAGAACGTCTTGTCATTGATCTTTAAATATGCTTTTAGAAGTAAAGCTGAGGAAAACCTATCTATGCAGCTTGAGCTTAAAAGCCAAGGGGAGAAGTAGTATAGAGCAGAGGTTCTTTACCGTTTTTGATATCGTTTTAACTTTTTTGAGAATGTGAGTAGAATCTGTGATACTGTTCCCCAGGTGGGAAAAGTATACCTACACAAAATTTTGGCAACAATTTCAAGCCATCCATAACCTTAGAACTAGAGTTTAAAAATATATTCCTTTTTAGGGAGCGGATGTGGCTTAAGCAGTTGAGTACCAGCCTGCCACATGGGAAGTCTCTAGTTCGGTTCCCTGTGCCACCTAAAAAAAAAAAAAAAAACAGGGAAGCTGATGTGGCTCAGTGGTTGTGTGCCAGCTTCCCACATACAAGGTCCTGGATTCAATACTCCGGCCTCCAGTACCTCCAGAAAAAAAAAAATATATATGTATGTGTGTGTGTGTATATATATATATATATTCCTTTTTAGATGAAAATGCTTGTAACATTTTCTTGAGAAGCTGATATACAAGTATTTTGTCTTTTGACCTATTTGAAAAACTAGGATCAGGATCACAGTATGTGTGCCTGGAGAGTTAGATGCAGACTGAATTTTTAAATACTGGATTATTTTCCTGGGGATGATTAAGATTGACTATTGTGTTGTCTTTTTTTTTTTTTTTTTTTTTTTTTTTTTACTGGGAGGTCCCGGGGATCGAACCCGGGTCCCTCCATATGGGTGACAGACGCCCAACCAGTTGAGCCACATCCGACCCCAAGATTGACTATTAAGCATTTGATGTCCTGTGCTCAGTGCTATCCAGACACTTGGAAGGAAGTATAAGATGTGATCCTCTACTTTCAGAGGCCTTGCATTTTAATTGGGAAGATAATAACAAGCCTGGGTTATTGAATTGTGCGTTTGTAATGAAACTGGTTTGACCAACATGACCCTGAATAAGGGGGCTGTTAGTACATCTGAGGGATACAGTTCATTCCCCACAATTCTAGTGACTCACTACAGCAGGAAATTCTCAGTGGAATGAGGTTGGTACCTAGGGGGCATTTCAAAATCTTGGACAAAGGAGGGAAATTGTAAAAAACCAGGTCTTAAATATTTCTCATGTTTGCATCCCCAGCTCTCTACCCTTCCACAGATATGTGTGCATGCGCACACACACACATTCCCCACACACACTCCTACTACCTTAAATAGAAAGGATATGTTTGAGAGAAGGCAGAATGGGGAACTTCATGCTGGCATTTATTGGGCTTTGAGCTGCTTGCCATTTTACATAATCTTGTTTAATCCTCACTACAAATATGAGGTAGGTACTATAGGGATAATAGTAATGGAATTTTCCTTGAAATGAGCTTGTTAAAGGACCTGATATCTGCAAAACTGGAAAACTTTTGGAAGATATAGATGATGATTGTGATGGTGATTATAAAACTTACTGGAGCGTGACATTGGTGGCGGATGAGAGAGAGTGGAATACCAACATTTACTGAACATCTATTACCTGCCAGGCACTGTGCTTTTATATGTGTTATGCTATTTAAATGGGACCTTGTATAGTCTTCTGAGTCTCGATTCCCTCATCTGAAAGATAAGAAGAGTGGATGAGGTGATCTGTTAAGTCCTTTCTATTACGAACATTTTGGCTGGGTTTTCCAAGTATCATCCTTACCATTCTCCCCCAGATACACCATCATATTCTTAATTCATATGTACAAATTTGTAAAATTTCTTAAGATATTTGTGCTTATACTAATATTTTCTATTTCATCAATCTTGACCTTCCCTCCCCACCACTCCCACCAATCTTAAAATACTTCCCCTACCACCACCCCCAGTTTCATAAACTCCCAAAGTTTTTTCTTTAGCATCTAATAATCTGTAGCACTCTTCAAAAACTGAGCTCTCTATTGCCCCAAATAATAAGTAAAGAAGTCTCTTATTTGGACAGTGCTGTGAAAGACATTTCTTATGGGACAAGGAAATTGATGTTGTTAGGTACTAATGCAGGTAGACTGAGAAATTATCTCATTTGAAAGTCCCTGGATTCAAGCCTCTTTTGGGTAAAGATTAATTGGATAAAAAATTATTAAAATGCTTTCCTATACATATCTTTGAAAACAAATAGATTAATAAAATACCCCTTGTACTACTTGAGGAAGTTGTAATCTTACAGCTGTAGTGACCTTTTAATTTTTAAATGTATGAATTTGTGGTGGGCACAAATGCTGATCTCATTTGTACTTTGTATGATAAGAAATGATGATATTTGAAGTTTGTATTCTTAGAATTGAAAGTTATACTAGACATTTGCCCTAAAATTTGGGTCAATTATATAGTTAAAAAGGGTGTATTTAAGGCTGCAAAAGGAAAGATTTTTCTCCAATTCTATTTAGAATTGTTTGCAATATTTTGAAAACATGTCATGGGTTTGGCAAAAATCATTTCAAAATTTGGTTTTTTAACCTCCTGACTCCTGGATTTTTGGTGCTTTATTTCTTTATTACAAACATACATTGTCTAAAGTCTATCATGAAATTTAACTTGACTCTATGAACCTACTCTGAAAAGATCTGGGAGGCCAGGTATGTATTTTACATACCTGTACTCAGTTGAAAAACTTGACCAGTATATAGCCACAAATTATTTAGAATATAATATGTTTTGCTTTGTGGGTGATTTTTTTAATCTTCAGCTTGTCACTGACCCATAAGGTTTTGTCAAAAACTATTCCAAGGCATACATGAGAATTTAAAAGAATAAATAAAACTTACTGGAAAATGGAACCTTATTTTTCTTAATGTCATTTTTTTTTTCAGTTCTGTGTTATTTTTTATTCTGATAACATATATAAAACCTAACACTTCCCATTTTAACCACTTTCAAGTATGCAATTCAGTGGTGCTAACTGCAGTCACAATATTGTGCTACTATCACCACCATCCATTACCAAAGCTTTACCATCACCCTAAACAGAAACTCTGTACCGATTAAGCACTAATTCCCCATACCCTTTCCCCACCACTATCCCTGTATACCACATTTTGTTTATCCATTCTTCCATAGATGGACACTTGGATCACCTTTTGGCAGTTGTGACTTGTGCCCCCATAAACATTGAACATCATTATGCATTACACTTAACATTTTGAATTGATAATGTTCCAGAGCTAAGCAAGTTTCTTTGAGCTTTCGTAAACTCTATAACAAATTGTTTTTAGACATATTGAACCTGAGCAACAGGGCTTATTTAAACTAGGACATTATCCAAATTTTTATTACAAGTGACATCTTTTAAGGTAAAGGATTATTTGCTAATACTTGGAATTCTACACTGAAGTCTAACTTAAAAGTCATGTTTTAAACAAGAAGTGCCAGCAGTGCTTCAACGCAGGGAAGATCAGAATGTTGTGTACAGGAAAGTCATCATTTCACAGAATTCCTAAAACCTGTCCATTCAGAGCTCTTTGATTTAAGTTCCTATTAATGTGACTTAGAGGTTCCAGAGGCCCATTTCTCATCATCAGTGATAGTGTGATACTTCAAAACTAACTTATCTATTCCTCCATTCCCTATGTCCTCAAATTAAACATCACTCATAAAAGTAGACATATCAATTCATAGCAATTGCTGTTAGGTTAATCTGATGCCAGTGAAATCACGTCTTTTTTTAGTCAACTTTATATGTACAATAAATTGCATCCTTTTAAAGTGTACAATTTACTTCTACCAAATTAAAATATGGAACATTTCCATCCCTCCCAAAAATTTCCTCCTGACTCTGCAATCTGTCCTTCCTCTATCCTCAGCTCTAGACAGCCCTGCTCTGTTTTCTGTCCCTGTAAATGAATTTGCATGTTCTTTTTTTTTTTTTTTTTTTTTTTTTTGTTCTTTTTTTTTTTTTAGGTACCGGGAATTGAACCCAGAACCTCATATATGCGAAGCAGGCACAGAGCTACACCCACTTGGCTGCATATTCTAGACTTAGGTATAAAGGACTGGTTCACCATGTACTCTTGTTTCTGGCTCCTTTTACTAAGCACAATGGTTTTCAGAATCTTCCATGTTGTTGCAATAGTATCAGTAGTTGGTTACTTTTTATTGCTGAGTAGTATTCCATTGTCTGGCCATACCACATTTTATGTATCCATTCACCTGTTGATAGATATTTGGGTTTCCAGTTTTTAGTCATTGTGAATAAAGATGCTGTGAATATTCATGTACAAGTCTTTGTGTGGACACATGTTTTCCTTTCTCTTCAGCAAATACCTTGGAGTATTTGCTGAATGTCTGGGTCCTTTGTTTTAAGGAAATTCAATCCTGTTTGGAATTCATTGGGATTCTTGAGTGTGTATATTCATGTTTTTTCTTAAATTCGGCCATTATTTCTTTGAATATTCCTTCTGCCCCTTTTCCTGCTATGATTCCTATAATGTATATATGTGTTGATGGTGTCCCACACATCTCTTAGGCTCTGTTCACTTCTCTTCATTCTTTTTTCTTTCTGTTCCTCAGCCTGCATCATTTCAGTTTTCTTGTCTTTGAGTTCACTGATTGATTCTTCTGCCAGCTCCAATCTGCTATTGAAACCCTCTAGGGAATTTTGCATTTCAGTTATTTTGGTCTTCATCTCTAGTATTTCTGTTGGTTCCTTTTTAAAGTTTCATCCCTTTATAGAGATTCCCATATTGTTCATTCATTGTTTTCTTTATATCCTTGGGTTCTTTCTCTCTGTTTTCTTTTATAGCCTAGAGTTTGAAGTCTTTGTCTGATATGCCCAGAGTGGTTTTTTTTAACTTGTTCCTTTGTATGGGCCATCATTTCCTGTTTCTTTGTCTTGTATCTTTTGTTGCACACTGTACATTTTAATATAACTCGGGGGTTTAGCACTGAGCTGTCTGTCCGTTAAGTTTTTATCCAGCTAGTGATATGACACAGATTTCCTTGAGTGGCAGGAGATAAGAGAAACAAACCAATATAAAACACTTTTCCCAGCCTTTGCAAATTGGAACCCTGTTGGCTGATGGTCTCCTTAGAACTTTATCCTCCCCATCAAGAAGATTAGCCCCTGGCAAAAATGAAGTGCAGGGTCCTCTCTGTCTTTCCTGGGCCTATGTCTCTTCCTAGGCTTGAGCTAGTGGCCTTAGGAATTTCCCCATTTCCAGGAATCAGAATGTCCCCTGTACTGTATATGAAATATAATTTTATCCCCTCCAGGGTACTCTGTTGTATGTCTTAAAGCTGGCAGTCCTTTGCCCCAGGCTGCTTTGACTTAATTCTTTGTTACACTGCTTTAACTGGCTGCCGACTGCTTGTGCTTGTAGAGCAAATTCTGGAAGGGCAAGCTAGAGAAGAGTTTCCAGGTTCAGTCTTCTCATGCTGCCCCCTGATAGATTTGCACCAACATACAGGCACCCCAGTATGCACATAGGGATTACTCTGCTCCCTCTGGACTAGGACCAGGAACCCACCATGGGAGCACAGACTGTCTCCACATCATGCAGTGTGAGGGTATAGTGAAGGGACAAGTGAGAGCACCATGAGCTTCTACCATTTTTAAAGCTGCGTTTTCTTTTTCTTTTTTTTTTTTAAGATTTATTTATTTACTTTATTTACTTTATCCATTTTAACCCCCTCCCTTCCCCATTTGCTGTTTTGTGTCCATTTGCTGGGTAATTCTCTGTGTCTGTTTTCCTGCCATCTCTTCTCATCCTTCTCCTCCAGTCTTCACCAGGATTCGATCCTGGAGACCTCTGATGTAGGAGAGAGGTGTTCTGCCACCTACGCCACCTCGGTTCCTGGTTTTCAGAGCCTTTGGAGCCTCTCATCTTGTCTCTCCCCTGTTACGTCATCATCTTGCTGCATGGCTCCCGGGGCCTGGTGGCTCACCGGCACACAGAGCCTGGCAGCCCATGCACCTTCTATATATTTTTTTTTTACCGGGAGGTCCTGGGGATCGGACCCAGGTCCCTCCATATGGCAGACGGACACCCAACCATTTGAGCCACATCCGCCCCAAAGCTGCGTTTTCATGATTCAGTATTTGGCCAGTTACTGTAACCCTTTAACTCTTTTCCAGAATTTTGATGAAGATGGCTTTAACAATTTTTGCTACTTATCCAAAGATTCTCTAAGGGAACGGTACCCTGGAGTGTCCTATGTCACTATCTTGGTTGACCAGAAGTCTGGATGTTCTATTGATGTTCTTATATGTAGGTACAAGGAAATGTGTGACAAATGGGAATTTTAGAGACTTTTAGAAAGGTATCTATTCATCTCTTGATGATTTGGTAAGGTAAGAGAAATGACAATTAAATACACTATCTGTAAATATTCATTCATTCAGCAGGCATTTTCATCATTTTCTGTGTGCCAGATTTCTAGGTAGTGGGAATGTAAATGTGAATAAGGTACAGGATCTATAAACAAGGACATAAATAGCCAAAAATGTAACACCAATAAAGATTTTAGAGTGATGTAGGTGATGTGATATATATATATATATATATATACCCAGAGCATAGTGAAATACAAATGTCAGTCTCCCTTGGAGAGCCAGGAAAGGTTTCTTTAAAGTTGCGGACTCTTAATCTGGATCTCAAAAGATGGGGTGTTTTCCAGGTTGATAAGAGTATACCAGACAGAGAGTACCCATAAGGCAACTTTATATATGTTCATGGAACATTCCAAGTGAAAACAATTAAATATGGCAGCTATATGGGAAATAAAGAGGAGCAAAGTGAGAAATGAGACTATATTGGTAGGAAAGGATCATCAGAATATGAAGGAACTGTTATAGCACAATGAAGAATTTGAAGTGTGGAAGCATGGTGAACTTTTATAAGCAGAAGTGACGGAATAATCACTGTGGTTATGGTATAGAAGATTGATGGGATGTTGACAAAGTAGGAGATGAAGCAGTAGTCTGAGTAAGGAATAATTGGGGCTTATGCTCATAGCTATGAGAATGGAGAATTGGGGTTTAAGGAAATTACACTCAGCAGGATTTGTTTGACTGTTGAATGAAAGTGTAAAGTGAGAAGGTAAGCTCCCACATTTCTGGGCAACTAAGCAGAAAAGGAATTAAAGAGCAGGATGTTAGGAAAGATAATAAACTCAGTCTTATATGCAGAGTTTGAGGTGCTTATACACATTTGAATGGAGATGTCCAGTAGACAATCATCAATCTGTTATCAAATTGAGTTTGGGGCCACGGATGTGGCTCAAATGGTTGGGCGTCCGTCTCCCATATGGAGGGACCTGGGTTCGGTCCCCAGGACCTCCCAGTAAAAAGAAAAAGAAAAATATAGAAGGCGCGAGGGCTGCCAGACCCCACGCACAGATGCACTGCCAAGCCATGCAGCAAGGTGTTGACGTAACAGGAGAGTGAGACAAGGGAGAGTCAAGATAAGATGGGCTGAAAAACCAGGAACTAAGGTGGCACAGGTGGTAGGACGCCTCTCTCCCACATTGGACGTTCCC
The DNA here is from genome assembly GCA_026826555.1 of Tolypeutes matacus. Lineage (NCBI taxonomy): Eukaryota > Metazoa > Chordata > Mammalia > Cingulata > Chlamyphoridae > Tolypeutes > Tolypeutes matacus. The sequence continues at coordinate 2,233,511 of JAKSZT010053830.1, read as the reverse complement.
AGGATCAAATCCCGGTGAAGACAGAAGGATGCGAATGGACACAAAAACAGCAAAAATGGGGGGGAGGGGTAAAAATGGATAAAAGTAAATAAATAAATAAACCTTTTTTAAAAATTGAGTTAGAATACATTTTCATAAAGAAAACCCATTTCAGTAGCCTTCAAATGTAACTATGTAAGTGTTAGCTGCTTACAAGATATACCTTGCCAATATATCTTTTTTTTTTTTTTTTTAAAGATTTTATTTATTTATTCATTTATCCCCTCCCTGCTGCCTGTGCTTGCTGGGCCAGCCAACCACGCCGTGCGGGCGGGCCTGCCCTCACCAGGAGGCCCCCAGAACTGAACCCGGGGCCTCCCATATGGTAAACGGGAGCCCTACTGATTGAGCCACAGCCGCCTCCCTTGCCGATATATCTTAACTCCTACAGCAACTACAAAACTTGAGTGAAACCCTCATGTTTTATTCTAGTCTGTTTGCTGGAACTACCTCAGACTGTTGCCAGAGGCAGGAGTAAAATGCTTTTGATAATCCACAGTGAAATCGGCATGTATTTAAAGCAAACAGGAAGAGGTAGTATTCTCAGGAGTTTGAATAAACCATACAATATATCTATAGTTGGTCCCTTTTGTCTTCCCACCCCATCTTTAACTTTTGGGAAAAACAGGCTACTTTTTCTTTATCCCCCCATCATACTTAGTGTTTCAGGGGGATCCAAAAAGGAACTCTTTTCTTTTAAAAATGTTTGTTCCATTTTACAGCTTTTCTGGTTTTCTGTCTATGCTGACTTGAGTTCCTGAAGGCACGTTTCATAGATCATATAGTAGTGTAAGCTTGAAAAGCAAATTGATATTTTGCCAAACTGTTAAGGGAAAAATTATTTTGAATTCCAAAGAATCTGAAATCCAGTCGTGTATGAAGCATGTATGCCAATGCTTCTTTAGAAACATTTACCTATTACTCTTTTTTTTTTTTTCACCTTTTTTGTTAGATGATAACAAAACTCTGGATCAGAGTTCAGGGTTCTGAGATTAAGTATTTCTGATTGCTTTTATCTTTTTTCCTTTAATGTTCTGTTTTGAGTTTCTTAAACTTCTCCTTCCTTGTTGAGTCTTCTGAAGGAGTACATGCAGTGTTTGGGATTTTCTCATGGGAAAAAAGATAAGGAGAGCTGAGCTTGCTTCTGAATTTTTATGCCAGTAAAACTCTCTGTCCTCTTTCTTCATGCCTTTATTTCTTATCTCCCCTTTCATTCTTCCTAACAAACTTTTTAATGCTTATCTATACTTAGAATGTCAGTCAGTAGGCCAGAGGAAATGCTAAATCTTAAAATACTAGTAGCTGTCTCAGAAACTATTGACTATTCATTCTTTATCATCAGTGATATATGGGTATAAAGAAAGAACATATAAAATATAGGAGTATTCTGGGAAAGTTGGCTGTAATGTGAATTTAATATTCCCATGGACTTTGGATAGAGTCAAGGATATGATTTTATAAAGCAAGAAGGTATTAATTGGCCCGTTATAATGTAGTACTTCATTTTGTCAGGACTATAGACCACATTCTGAGGTTATAGAAAACAATTGAAATCTCTCCTTTTGCTGAATTTTGTGGTGGTGGTGTTGCTGTTACTTAATAGAGGATATGAAAATTCCTCTAATTCAAGGCATCAGGGCTGTATAAATCATTAGTTCCCCAATTAAACAAAATTGTTTAATTCCAATAAACAATTGGAATGAATACTGCCCTGACCCCTGTTTTTAAATAGGGACAGAGCTATTTTAATGATGTACATAGGTAGTTTATTTCAGGTGTTTAATATTACATTTTATTTACATGGGTGTGTTAAGAAAGCATTTTTAAGCCAGTTAATGTTTCTCCACCAAAACTGCTGTTTCTACTTACCTTTAACTAATTATTTGGAATGTTTCATTTGTGAATAAAATTTTACTATGTGTTCATGATAATTAGAATAAACTGTTATCAGGCTAATGGGAGTAGAGTCAAATAATTTTCAAGCTGGAAAGAATGTTAGAGTGATAATACAGTAAAGAAAATTTCTGTTTTAGAGGGTAGCTAACTGTATGTTACTGTTTTTGGAGGTAATATAAGAATTTGAACTTTTCCAGCCATTAAAACAAAATCTTAATTTTGTTATATAATTAGCACAATTAGCAAAAAGTACCAGTAAACATGATTAATGAAGGTTTAGACAAAAATAGGAAAATAGTTTTGTAAATTGTGTATTTCACTTATTTGGGACAGACACTGAGCAAAGTACTAGAGATAAAGCAGAGAACAAAATAGGCATAGTCCTTGTTTTCATAGTGCTTATAGATCTTCAAATCATTGTACCGGTAAATATCTATTTACAAACTATGATAAGTGAGCTGAAGGAAAGGGGGTTAATAAAAGATGTTAAGAGAGAGAGCTGATTTATTATTTTTTACTTTGGAAATAGGGGAAGGAAGGGAGACAGTGTACCAGACAAAAAGAAATGGCATATGTAAAGGCCCTGCGGTAAGGAAGATTTCCCTACCACAGAAATAAAAGACCATCCTCATTGGAATTTAGTGAGTATGGAGGAGATAAAGCTGAAGAAAGTAGCAAGAACTAGAAGTAAATGGACTATTGTACAGGTATTCAAACAAAATTTTCAGAGATTTTTTTAATGAACTAAATTTTAATACAATTGTAGACCAATAAAGATGGCTTTAGGTAGAAGAGGGATGTGAACACAACTTTGTTATTTACATATAAATTAAGGCCCAGTTTTTCAAAGGCAATGCATACCAGGAGCTGCCCATCTGGCCTTACCCTTTGCATCCCTGAAATCAAGAGTTTTCACCTTTTCCTTATTATTTCCTCAAACCATTATTATAATTATAACTTGGAAAAATGTTCATAGTAATGACTTTAAATGAAGGTTCTATTCGATGATTCGGGGCCACGGTTAGTCCTAGCGTGGGACACTATGAGAGATCCAGGGGGAAGGGCCTGCCATAAATCTAAAACCCATGCAGTCAGAGATTTTAATGATTTATTAAAATGATCCGTGCATAAAGTTAAATGAAAAAAGCAAGGAATAAAACTTCATAGTGGTATCTTGCTTCTGATGATCTGTTGGGGAAAGTGAGTGTAATAGCAAAAAGATGAATATAGACTGTGATTATATGTTTTTTTGTTATGGTTTGGTTTTTTGCTTTGTATTTTTTCAGTTTTGCTATTTGTTAGAATTGAGTATGACATGACTAAAACAAGGACATTTGCATTATTAAATGGAGACTTTGTTGAATAAAATGCCCTTTTCCCGAAGATAATTTGTTTTCTCTAGGACTGTAATTTGTTTTCTCTAGGACTGTTCTAGGTATATATACATCTAAAGTTGTATTTTGGAATAGCGTTTGTGTGTATGTACTTTCTGTTATACATATATAACCTGGTAATCTTAGTTACAACTAGATGAGACATTTATTCTAGTATTTGTGGTAAACTGAATTGTTCTCTCAAAGAATATTTAATGTTCTTTGGCCGAATCACACTATTCTGAAAAAAATGATATTTTCATATGATAATATGAAATATTCATATATATTTTAATAAGAAAAAATTAAAACTTCTATTTGTATCATAATTTCTATTTTTTTCTACCTGAAATTCATTTTTAGGTTGAGATCTAATGTAAGATTCTTAATTAGTATATCTTTCTAAAAAGTTTTTATATCCAGTAAGGCAAGTGTCCTCCCATCTTGTCCTTCAAAATGGTCTCTATTGAAATTGAGCCAGTTTTCAAAATTGCCCCTTTGCTCTTTCATATGAATTTTAGGATCAGCTTGCCAAGTTTAATGTATTAGATTTGGGTTGCTAATATTTTGTTTAGGTTTATTGTAACTGGTCATAAATGAAAATTGACCTCTAATTTTCCTTTGATATACTCTGCTCTACCCTTGTCTCATTTTGAAATCAGTCAGTTGAGGAGCTTTCCTTTTTATCTTCTTGCTTTCTCTTCTGGAATTGTTGATTGTTATTAGTACTTTAATGTTTGGTGTGTATATCATAAAGCTTATTTAACCTGGTTATTTGGAGGTGGGGCAGGTTTTCTATTCTTTCTTGAGTCATTTGTGGCAAGTTATAATTTTCTAAAAATATTTGCATTTTGTCAAAGTTTTCTTATTAATTGATATAACATTCATAAAATTGTTAGGTCTTTCCCATCACCAAATTTTTGCTTTCTGCTGGAGCATTCCCATCGTGAACAAATATGTTATTTCTTTCATCTTAAAACAACAACAACAAAAAAAAAAACACTTTTATCTTAATAAACTGATTAAATAAAAACATCAGGGAGCAGAACAGTGTGAATATGAATAGAAATGGTTTCTTTAAAGGGGATATAACAGATAGAGGGGGGACAGGAATGGAAGCTATAAATCACTAAAAATGCCTTGCTTTATAATTTTGTCTTAGTTATTGTAGTTGTGAATTTAAAAAATGTGTATGAATCCCCCATTCCTATTTGCTGAAATTCTCACTCTCTGTTAATGCCCTTGCTCAGCATTCCATTTAAGTGCTGCATCTTTACAACACTTTGCTAAGGAAGAGTTTCTTTCTTCTTATTTGTGCCACAAAAATACTATTGCCTGCTCTGTTTGCTTTTCTGAGAATGGTTTTCCTTTTGCCTGTTAGGGAGACACTATAGTTCTGTCCATCCCTGCTCTCATCTGACTCCTTTTTGACCTGTGTGATTCCTGAAAGGGGACCAAGTATTAAAGTCCTCTGGTTTAAAAACAAACAAAACAAACCTAATCACTTCAAATTAGCAACATATATTTAATATGCTGGGTGATGACAGTGATATCTATGAGACTGTTTGCTGTGCTAATAAGTTCTTTTTTAGTTCAGCATGCCCATATTGCTGTGTGCCATGTAATGACCTGATTCTCCCACTATTTTTCTGCATTCAAAGGAACTGAGAAATCTTAAATCATAATGTAATTTGGCCTTTACATAGTAGAATGTATAATTTCCATATTAAGGATTTATGGAGGAAATAATGAAAAATAAGTAATATTAAAACAAGCTGAGTTATGTTTGGGTTACTGTTCCTTTTTTATTAGTTCTCAGTAATGAAAGTATGAATAACTTGTGCACCCATAAACAGGAATGTGGGCACCAAAATCATGAGGCAATATTCTACATTAAAATGATAGGCCAGATGATCCAGAATATCCCTTTTTTTTTTTTTTTTTTTTTTTTTTTTTTAACAATCATCAAAATGAAAATACAACATTAAAAATCACAGAGAACTCATGGAGCACTGAGACTCTATCTTGAGGATCCCAGATTGAGAAATACATATGATTGTTGAGGTTTAATGTGTGGTTCTTTTTAAGATTTATTTTATTTATTTATACCCCCCTCCCTTGCTGCTTGTGCTTGCTGTGTCCATTCGCTGCGTGTTTTTCTGTGTCTGCTTGTCTCCCTTTATTGTGTCATCTTGCTGCTCTAGCTCTCCGTGCCACGTGGGCCAGCTTGCCTTCACCAGGAGGTCCCGGGAATCGAACTCAGGGCCTCCAATGTGGTAGACGGGAACCCAATCACTTGAGGCACATCTGCTTCCCTGATGTGATTCTTAATGAGAATGAGGAGCATGGACATTTTAAAATCTATTATACTTTAAAATTTTTAAGATAATTGCCCTGCTGTATCTTTTTGGGAAAGTCTTGTTCCTATCTCATTTTAGTAAAAAACAAGATTTTTAAATAATTTTTTCACTGGGAACATGAAAAATACTTCTCCCTTTCTGACATTGCAAATTGATAATAAAATGAAATAATTTTTCATGTTTGGCCCTTGTATTCTTATGTTGTTCCTTATCCAGGACATCCTGTGAAACTGGCTTTTTCTTTTCTTTTTAATCTGTGGTAGTGAAGAAAACAGTGACTACAGGGTGCCAAGATATTTTGGTGTCACTGTCTTGGTTTGTGACAAAGGTATCAACAATTTATTCCACCATTGCCTTTTCATTATTGGTGCACCATTTGTGCAAATGTCAATGCAGTGAAAAAGGCAAATAATGTCTTTGTATTATTATGAAAATGACTTGGATTTTACAAACCTCCTGAAAGAGTTTCGGTAATAACCCCCAAGGATCCATGGACCACACTTTGAGAACCATGGAACTCGAGGACTTTATGGATGCTTATTAGCTTTTATTCGGCACTAATCTTGACTATTTTTTGAGAAACATGAAAATAACTTCTTGTGTTTTTAAGGAATTGGCACACAATGAGGCTTTCCTAGGCTTGTTTAGAATTAAGAATTTGTGTTTTATTTTTTTGGCAGTTCCTTTTGGGTGTCATCAATTAAATAAAATATTTAGAGCTGTATGGTTAAGGGTGATACAGTTATTCACAGTAAGTTTCAAAATACTCTGTTTCACATCACCTGAAAAATGTATAGACCCCTGTATCCTTTGGATTGCCATAATTGAATACATTTCTTCCACAGGTGTTTGTTTCCTGTACTTTCTTTGAAGAAATAGATTTAAGCCTACAAAGCAGATTTTGGTAGCATTAGAGAATGAGCAATTTTACTAAACACACAACATTCTTTATTTCCTTCCCTTCAAAGTAACTTAATACAGAATCCTCTTTTTCCCTCCTATTTTCCCTCCAGTGAGGATGGTACTAGAGAAGAGAGTTCTTATTTTATCTTCAAATATCGTACACATTTAGAAGAAATTCTACTATAATTGGTTACTGACTGTTTGGAGATAGAGAATGAGGCAGTACCTGGTTAAGTGTAAAAATGTGTATTGCTAAATTCAAAATTGCACTAAAGACATCCATATAATCTGGAATATTCAGAAAAGGTATATATTGTAGACAGAAAAATACCTGAATTTCAGCAAAGCATTTGATGCACTCTCAGAATAGTCTCATAGACAGTAGGTAATTGGCTGAAATGTAAAATTTAACACAATCTCAAATAGTTGTGAAATCAGTGAGTAAATAACTAATTGAATGTTCATTCCCCAGAGTGCTAATCAATGGATCACTGACTCTTATGGACGAGGTCTTTATTATAGTTCAGGGGCTCTGACCATAGGCTAGATGTTAGATATTTTTATTAGTAACTTAAACGAGGACATTTGTTCAATATGCATTTATTGAATACCTTCTGAGAGTTATTTATTCCAACATGCCCTCAAATAACAAAAACAATTACAATATATTCTATCATTTAATCTCAGAGGAACTGTCCTATAAACAAGTAATTGATGGAATAAAAGTTTAATATGCTGGGGTCGGATGTGGCTCAACTGGTTGGGCGTCCGTCTCCCATATGGAGGGACCCGGGTTCGATCCCCGGGATCTCCCGGTAAAAAAAAAAAAAAAAAAAAAAAAGTTTAATATGCTACTCATATATGTGGGGGGAAGTTGTTTGGTTAATAGAGCTAGAAAATTTTCAGTAGACTAGAACAAGTCTCCAAATATGACAGGATAAAGTTTAATGCAGATAAATGCAAGATCCTATGTGTAGGTATGGAAGAGCTACATGGGTATGAAATGGGAGAGATCTAGTTTAACAACAACATATTTGAAAAAAGAGGACTTCCAAATCTCTAGCAGTATAGCAGAGTAGATTATCTGAAAATCCTTCTACTGTACAACACCCAGAAATGATTAGTAAAATACTCAAGATTTTTTAAATACATAGATTTACCAAAAAAAAAAAAAAAAAAAAGGTAAAGAAAATTTCTTATGAGCAAAAATGAGTAGAGTAGGAAAATGACATCCCTTTTCCTGTTGTATGGCAAACTTAATTTTTCTGAAGTGCCCTGTCACTGTAAGTAGATCCTGTTTGAATTTAAATAAGTTACTTTTTTTTAATGTTTAGGTACCAGGGGCCAAGAATTGAACCCGGGACCTCATATGTGGGAAGCTGGCACTCAACCACTGAGCCACATTGACTTCCCTGAGTTGGTTTTTTTTTTTTGTTTTTTTTTTTTTTCATTTGTTTTGCTTGTTGTTTTTGTTTCTGTTTTTTCAGGAAGCACCAGGAAGCGAACCTGGAACCTCCCATATAGGAAGCTGGAGCTCAACTGCTTGAGCCACATCTACTGCCCAAAAAAGTTACTTTTAATCACATTGATAAGCTTGCAAGAAGTAAGGGCTATCTCCACCACCTAATTAATTAATTAATTTACATGAATGCATTCAAACTGGAGTCTGGAGTAGTGAAGCAAAGGTGGCCCTAGAGTCAGATACCAAAATTAAACACTTGAGCATGCTGCAAGGTGAGAGGGCTAAAGCTGAGCTTTCCACATTAATTTAGGACCCTAAAAAGCAACTGAAGTTGTTAGCACTCCTTGGCCACTAGCAGAAACAGGAAAATGTAGGTATTTAGGATTTCCACAGATTTTTATCAGCCAATTATGAGCTTACACACAAAAATCACTGATACACTTGTGCACTCCCACATACTCACACACAGACACTGACTTCAGATACTGGAAAATCATTTGGCATAAAATTTTAAAATTAATTAAACTGTATGAAATGTTTAACAAAATAATGTACCTTTAGAAGAAAAATGAAGCAAGCAGAAAGTGACCATAAAAAATGACAGCACATCGGAAAAATAATCAAATAGAACATTTATAAATTTTTTAAAATTCAGTGAATAAATTGGCAAATATGACAAATAAGTTAGCAAATAGACACAGCAAAGAAGAGAGAGAACTAGAATATCTGAAGAAATTTTTCAGAATAAAGCACAGAAGACAAAGACATGAAAAGTATGAAAGGTTAAGTGATATGGGGGATAGAATATCTAGCATAGCTAGGAGAGGCAAATGTTTGGAGAATACCCCAAAGTTGTAGACCAGCGAAATTATTTTTCAAGGGGAACAGAAGTAGTTCAAGTGATTGAGTGCCTGCTTCCCATGTATGAGGTCCCGGGTCCTAAAAACAAACACACAAAAAAAACAACTCTCATTGGGAAGCGGATGTAGCTCCATGATTGAATGCCTGCTTCCCATGTACAAGGTCCTGGGTTCAGTCCGTGGTGCCTCCTTAAAAAAAATTATCTTTCAAGAATGAAGGCTCTATAAAAGTTATTTTTAGATTAACGAAAACTGAGTTTGCCACCAGCAAATCTTTACTTAAGGAACTTCTATAAAGGATATACTCAAACAAGAAGAAAAATACCTACAATAAAGGTTTGGTTATATAAGAAGTAGAGGTGAGCAAAGAAACTGGTAAGCATATAGATAGCTCTAAACAAACATTGTATGAAATAATAGTAATGTCTGATTTTTAGGATTAAAATGTCAAAACCAAATTATTGGAGAGTAACAATGTAACTCAGGAGAGAACTGATCATAGTTCATGTTCTAAGGTCATTGTGTTATTTAGGAGGAGGGTTAAGATATTGCCTAACTTTGGACTTTATTAAGAATGGTAGTAACATTTCAAGGGTAACCATTAAAAAAAAAACAAAAATAGAGTATATAACTTTTTAACTAGTAGTGGGGAGAAGAATGAAATTCAAAAACAAGCAGACAAATGTTTTTAAATTTAAAAAAGGAAAGAGAAAAAAGCAGAGATAAGAAAAGAAAAGCAAATAACAGTCCAAAAGAAGGTAAAAACAAGTTCAAGGTATATCAGTAATAAAAAATATATAAAGAAATCTCATAATTAAAAGCCAGTTTATTCAATTGGATTAAAAAGAATAATATAGAAATAATGAAACTTGACATGCCACACAGACACCATACATAAAAATCAATTCCAGGTGGACTTTAGATCTAAAGATGGAAGGTAAAAGAAACAAACTTTTTTCAAAAGATAATATAGAATATGCTTCTGAAGTTAGGAAAAGATTTCTAAAACAGGATAAAGAAGCACTAATCACAAAGGAAAATAACAGAAGATTCAGCTCTTAAATTTGTATGCCCCTAATGAAATAGCTTCATAATATATAAAGTAAAAACAGATTTTAAAAATTACAGGGAAAAACTACAAAACCACCACGACAGAAAAAAATTTCAACATATTTCATAGTTATTGATGGTGTAAGGAGCTAATGACAGAAGATTTGTACAGTCAACAATGTCAGATTTGACAGACATAGAGAAATACACACAGAACATTTACAGAAATGAACAGGAAGCAAGAAGGATTTCTGAAGACCATTAATGTAAAAAGTTTAGAAGTCATCACTTCTGTCGTAACAACAGCAAAAAAGTTGAAAGTACTGAAAAACAACACCTCTTCTTGGATCTGTCAGAGAATTGAAGTCACAGGACAAACCACTGTCTCCAAAACTGGAAAAGGCAGATAAAGAGAACCAGAGCTTACCTAGACTTGAAGTCCAGGAGCAGGGCCAGTACTGGTAGGGATGTTTGAGCTGTAGCTGAATTGCTGGAGGTGTAGTGTGGACCCAGTTAAAGACTGAATGGGTCCGGTTTCAGGGGCCCCTATGTTTTCCTGAGTTTTACCTTCAGGAGCATTGCTAGGTTTTCACTGTGAAGACATGAGGAAATTCCCCTCATACTTCCAACAGAAAGTAAAAGTAACCTTTTTGAAATACGCCCTCAAAAGAAACTTTAACCAACTTGGATTTTACAAGAGCCTAACTAACATGAAGGAAGTACACAAACCTCCAGCCTTCCAAGCAGAGGAAGAGAAATACCCCTCTAGCTCTCTTGTGTCACCTAAAGAGGGAGGGGCGGGTACACAGGCAGCTGAGAAGCACTTGCACAGTTCACAGCCCAGGGGCACAGGCTCACTAAAAGACTGAAACTGAATCATAGGATATTAGACCACCTCTCCTCCCCCCACACTTTACCAGGACATTGGCTGGGCTCCTGTTTAATAATGGGATTGCAATGGAAAGAACTACAAGGCTCAGACCTCATTTAAGATGTCTCTCAAGGAAAACCCAGGGACAATAAGGAAGACAAGAACAAGGACACCAGAGGAAATTTTAGCCTCAGACACCTACAGCTGTAGCATATCGTAAACAGTTTAACTCCTAGCCAAATAAACATAAAACCTCATACTAAATACCTATTTACCTTAGTTCCTTTTACCTGGTATATCATATCCAGCATTCAACAAAAAATTACCAGGTATACTAAAAGACAGAAACACAGTCTGAAGAGGCAGCACAAACTCAGATGTAGTAGAGATAGTGGAATTATCTGACCAGGAATTTAAAGTAACTGATTAATACACAAGAGATCTATCTAATGGGAAACGTGGGCAGCATGCAAGGACAAATGGGTAACGTGACAGAGAGATGGAAAGTGAGAAAAAATTCAAAAGGAAATACTAGAAATTTTTTTAAAAAAGAAAAGAAAACATGGTAACAAATGAGGAATAAAACTTTGATGGGCTCATCAGTAGACTGGACATGGCCAAGCAAAGAATCACTGAACATGAAGATATGTCAATAGAGTTCCAAAACAGACACAAAGAGGAAAAGAATGAATAAGACCAAACAGAATATCCAAGAACTGTAGGGCAGTGCTCCATGACTTTCTTTCCCCCACGTAACAGCTAAGGTATTCCAGTTGCTGCTCTAAATCTTTTTGTCTTTGCCGGCAGGTAAAGCTTAGTCGTGCCAAAGGCAATGTTTTTAAAAAGTACTCTACCTTAGGGTGTACAGATCTCTTATTCTCATTTATTGTTCTAAATTGTATTGAACATTGTTTATTATTTTTTGTTAGAAGATAAAAATTTTTTTTTTTTCCTATAAAGATTTTATTTATTTATTCATTTACCCCCCCCCCCCCTTGCTGCTTGTGCTCGCTGGGTCAGCTAACCACGCCGTGCGGGCGGGCTTGCCTTCACCAGGAGGCCCCGGGAACCGAACCCGGGGCCTCCCATATGGTAAACGGGAGCCCTACTGATTGAGCCACAGCCGCTTCCCAGAAGATAAAAATTGAGTTTATTGCGGGTTTGGAAGTTTTGTATTTTTTAAGAAAATGTAGCTAGTTATGAATACTTTACTTTTTTTTTTTACCGGGAGGTACCGGGGATCGAACCCTGGTCTCTCCATATGGTAGACGGACGCCAAACCTCTTGAGCCACATCCGTTTCCCTGAATACTTTACTTTAAACCTAATTACCAAAGTAAGAACAAAGCTTTCAATTCCAGAATGTGTTTACAAAGGTCATTCTTTCTGGATTCTAGGTTTTGTTTCATTTTGTTTGATGTTTTGTTTTATTTTGTTGTTGTTGTTTTAAGCATCCATATTGGATGATTTTTATTTTTAACCTAACTCACAACCATACCCTAAAAGATTTCAGTATCCAGTTGGACTGAATGGATCTAAAATGGTATCATTTCTCTAGAAGTAGTTTCTTTAATCTCATTTGTTCCACAGGCTTTTAAGGACATTTTCAAAGAAATGCTTGCCTTAAGATTTAATCAGAATTTTAGTATTTGAACCATTCATTGAAGGAAAATTTCATGTTCCTAAACTATAAGAGCTGATTTTTTTTTCCCTGAGTTTATTACCGAGAAGAGTAAATTGTTGGGAAGCGGCTGTGGCTCAAACAGTGGGACTCCCGTTTACCATATGGGAGGCCTCGGATTCGGTTCCCGGGGCCTCCTGGTGAAGGCAAGCCCGCCCGCACGGCGTGGTTAGCTGACCCAGCGAGCACAAGCAGCAAGGGGGGGATAAATGAATAAATAAATAAAATCTTAAAAAAAAAAAAAAAAAAAATAGTAAATTGTTCTCCCCATCAAAAAAACTAAGATTTGTTGGTGAGGTTACGTCAAGATGTTTAGGTTAGATAGTCATATAATATTCTGAAAATATTATATTCATTTCAGCTTCTGTATTATCTATTTAGTCTGCAAATCTTACATGGACTTTCCTTGGACTAATTCAAATTGAAGTACCTTGAAATAGATGATTGTTAATTTTTTAAAAGGTGATGAACTAAGCATCATAGAGAAAGTATATACACATATTTAAATTAATTTGCAAACTTTATATTTGTCTTTTACTTTTTAAGTTTAGAAATTTATTATTTTACCTTAAATTTGTTTCAAAATGTAGTTATGTAATGAAAAGAGATACGGATGAAGTATCTAACACAAGCATTAACACATAGTCAATTCCCAGCAAAGTGAGAGTCTTTCCCTTTTGAGGACTTACAATGTATTGTCTTATCAATAGCAGAGCCTTGTTAGGAGAGGCCAGGTAGATGTGCTTACCTCTGTGGTTAACTACCTTACCTTTGCTTGTTTTTTCACCTTTATCTGAGGCCTGCCTTCACTACCCTAAAGTATTTTAAACATTGCTTGGCAAGTAGCATGTCAAATGCAAATTGGTCAGCCTATGTCCTTTGTGAGAATTTAGCTCAAAAATTCAGGTTGTGAGAGATGGGGAAATACCTGTAGTCATGTTTAAATGGAGCTGTTAATATGATTCTGCGTACCCCCAATGCTTTTAAAGTTTGAATGTTATACCAACTTGATATTAAGAACATAAATTTAAAAAAATAATAAATGCATATTGGCCCAACAGTGTCTCCCTACAGTGTACTTTACATAATAAAGAACTTTTTTAAAAAAAACCAAATAGCTCTTGGAAACCACAACTAAGTGAAGTGAAAGTCTGTACAACTCTCTCACGTTTTGGCTTCTTTAATAGACAATAGACAATCACTTTCTGAACTTTAGAAGTCAGTTGTTTGACCATGCTTGAAAGAGAAGGGAGAGGCTAGGAAAGGCCACAATGTACAATGCTATGTGACAGAGGAACCAAGGGCCAAGGATCACCGGTAGCCATCTCCAGAATGCCAGTCTTTGGGAAGAAAGCATCACCTTGATGGTGCCTTGATTTGGACTTCTAGCCTCAAAAACATGAGTCAATAAATTCCCGTTGTTTAAACCAACTCATTGCATAGTATTTGCTTTAGCAATGAGGAAACTAAAAAAGCTGGGTATAATGTTCTGTGTTGAAGATAATTTCCCTTCAGAATTTTGAAGGCATTGTTCTGTGGGTTTCTTATTTCCAGTTTTGCTTTTGTGATGTTCAAAGCTGTTCTGATTTCTGCTCCTTTATATGTTGCCTGTTTTGTTGTTGTTGTTTTCCTTAACCTGGCAGCTTATAGAATCATTTTTGTCCTCAAGGTTCTGCAGTTTCACAGTGATATGCCTTGGGTGTAGGTTGGTTTTCATCTATTATGCTGGACATTCGCTGGACCCTTTCATTCTGGCAATTGATATTCTTTAGTTCCAGGAAATATTCTCAAAATTTTTTGTTGATAATTTTCTCTCCTTTGCTATTCTCTGTTTCCTCTTTCTGGAATTTCTATTAAGTGGGTGTTGGATCTCTTGAATTAGGCCTCTGATTTTCTTTCCTTTGTCCTCTTATTTTCAATCTTGGTCCTTTTACTCTACTTTCTGGGAGATTTTAACTTTATTTTCTAACCCTCCTAAAGGATAGTTCATCTCTGCTATCATATTTTGTCATTTCTAATATCTCACTTATGTACTTTGGGTGTTTCTGTTTTAGTGGATATTGTTCTTGTCTCATGATTGCAGTATATTTTCTCTCTTTGAAGAGCTTAATGATTTTTTCCTCTTTTTCAGTTTTCCTTTCTCTTTCCCCCTCCCCCCCCCCCTGTTTTTTTTTTCAAGTTTCCTCCCCTTACATAGTTTATTTGTTCCAGGTTACTTTTTATGTCATCCATGTTAGACACTTTCTTCAGATTTCTGGTAAGCCTTGATTTTTGCTTATGGATTAAGAGACTACAAAGATGATTGGAAACTCACTAAGAATGTGGGTGAGTCTTGTCTGCTTCAAACATAACAGTAGGGTAATTTTTTTTTCTTCTTTTTTTTTCTTTCATTTTTACTTTATCTCACAGTAAAGTAATTTGTTGGCTAACTCCCATAGCAGTATATCTTGAAGTATTTCCTTTATAACCAGTGAGATTCTCAGGGGAAAAAAATCTTCCAAAACTCTTGCCTAGTGAGTATGATCTGGATGTCACCATTGTATTGGGCCACGTCTACAAATGTACTTTTGACTACCTTGGTATCTGCCAGTGCAGAGACCTCATATTTCACCTTCTGCAGAGTAAAAGCTTCCAGACATTTGGGGGGGGGGCAGGGGGAGTACAATCATTCAGAAAGAGGCATGGAGTAAGAGGATATCTAGGAATCTAACTTCTCAAAAATACTTTTCACCCTACTCTTCCTTGTTTTAGCTACCTCACTTCACCTTAATATTTTCTGATACCAAGATATAAATCAGGTTGGCTTTCAGGTTTTCTCACTGCTGACAGAGGATTTGGACATCTTGAGTCAGTTTAGTGAGTTACCACTGATTTTTCTGGCTTCCAGAGTTTTGCTATTTTCTCCTCTCCTGTCTTCCCTATTTTTGTGGGATTAGAACTAAAAAAAAAACACATATTAAAAAAAAACTTTAGTGTTGTTTAAGTTATGTTTTGGGAGGAAACAAAAATTAGATGTATGGTGGGTGTGTTAAATGTTAGAGAAGGGAAGCGGCTGTGGCTCAATCAGTAGGGCTCCCGTTTACCATATGGGAGGCCTCGGGTTCGGTTCCCGGGGCCTCCTGGTGAAGGCAAGCCCACCCGCATGGTGTGGTTAGCTGACCCAGCGAGCACAAGCAGCAAGGGGGGGATAAATGAATAAATAAATAAAATCTTTAAAAAAAAAAAAAAATGTTAGAGAAGCATGATATATGCGACCTACTCTCCAATATTTGGAGTATGGAAAGACAGGTGGATAGGTAGAAAGAATTAAATCATGTGGCAAATCGTAATTGTTGGTAAATCTAGGTATCTGGGTGGGGAGTATGTTGGGGGTGATATGTATTTTTTCTGTATTGTTCTGGGGAGTACGTCGGGGGTTGTATTAGTCAGGGTTCTCTCGGGAAACAGAATCAGCAGGAGATATCTATCAATAATATGAAATTTTAAAAGAGTCTCTCACGCGACCGTGGGGATGCACAAGTCCAGGTTCTGCAGGCAGGCTGCAAACCAAGGGCTCCGATGAAAGCCCGATGAAAGGTCGTTGATGAGTTTCTGGGAGAAGTTGCCTGTCCAACGACGAGCTGGGAAATTCTCTCTGAATGTTGAAATCACTTCCCCTTTTAAGGCATTCAACTGATTGGATAAAAGCACCACCCATTGATAATGTAATCTCCCTGATTGATGCAGATGTAATCAGCCATCCACAGTAAACTCACTGGTGATTGAAGTCCATAAATGTTCTTGTATTACAATTAGCCCAGTGCTTGCTGGAACAAACACCTGGGCACAACTACTTGGCCGAGTTGACACATTAGCCTAACCATCACAGGGGTTATATGTATTGTTTCTGTATTGTTTTTGCAACTTTCCTGTAAGTTTGAAGTTTTCAAAATTAAAAGTTTTTTTTAAAAATTACATGTGTGGTCAATCTGCCATTTTAACCCAAAATCCCTTTTTAATTAAGAGTTAGACTTACCCATTTATGCAAGACATTTTTATGAAGTTCCTACTGTATGCATTCCCTTTCCATCTAGTGTGTGCATTAATGTTCATTAACTAAAATTACAATAAATAACTAATTAATATAAATGGCAGTTTAGGAAAACAAGAAAAATGTTTAAGAATTTGAGTATTACACATATTAATATGAAAGTTATACAGGTTAATAAATACCTTTGTTTGGGCAAATGATTTAAACACTGGCTAATTTAGCAAGTTTTCATTTTATATGGTGTGAAGTGTAAAAAGAAATTTTAATTTAATCTCCTGTATTTATTAAACTTCATACTTAGACATGAAAGAATTTGTGACATTAGTACCTCTACCTCATTCTTTTTTTTTTTTTAATTTTTTATTTATTTTTTTTAAGGATTTATTTATTTATTTACTTTTATCCATTTTTACACCCCTTCCCCC